>MU269980.1:4042906-4215406 GCA_021432705.1 Caranx ignobilis
AAAGAGGCTGTCAAAGGTAAATTAGAGAAGAAGACAGCTATCGGAGAGAAGAGGACCACTATGTAACTAAACTGCTGTAGATCAGTTGGCCAAAACTGTGCAAGTGAATACGGCTGATTATGTGTCTGAAGTAAATAAAACATGTCCACATCTCCCACGCTGAAGCATCAGTCTCCTTTATCAAGCATCTCCATGATGGGCCTCATCAGCATCTCATATATTATATCTTGTTTTACCACATCAGTCCCCTCTCTCCTCATGTTTCCTGCCACACTCTCCTGCCTGATACAATATGAAGAACACATGAAGAGAAAATAACATTCCCTGTACTTTTATGCACTGTTGTTTCACATACAACTATTTTACAACATATGGGCCAAATGAATAAAAATGCTGAAGGGCTGTTTGGATGTTCTTCACAACAGTTGCATCATCTATTGGTGCTCTTGGAATAGTGTGTCTTCTGTCCATTTGTGGCCTTTGGTCTTCTCTGGTGCTCAGCAAATTGTGCTGGAAAAGATTTTTTTTTTCCACTTTCCCCAGCATGTAACTTTCCTTCTCAGCAGTTAGTCAAGCAAGGCATATGCAATGTGTTGAGCATTCCTTCAGCCTTAGTACCACCCTCATGCTCTGATTTTCTTCCTCAGGGGGACTGACTTTTGGGGGGATTCTGTTTTTCCATGTATTATTATCATTATCATTATTAGTGTTTTTAACGACCTCTTTCTTTTATGTTTGGTTTCCAGCACTTGCACAGTGACTGATACATACAGGCAAAGTCTCTGATGCTTTCCCTTTCTCCTAGGACACCCATTCTTAAGGGTGGCAATATTCCTCATCAGAATGTGGATTGAGAGCCAGGAAGTCCTCACACTTTTACAAGAGCTGAAGCCAGTCAGGAGTATTGTTCTGTATTACAAATGCTTAAAACTGAAGCTTCAAAGGACACATTCCCAAGAGTCTGCTCTTTGGTTCACTGTGAATGGTGGACCCTCTGGTCCCAAATGGTCCTCAACCATATCAGGCTGCACAGTAAATGTAACCAAACCCCAAAGTAGTGAGTGTGATTATATATGATATGATATATACTCAGTTGAAAGAATTCCAGTGGTAATGATGTTTCATGATGTCAGTTCTGTTTGCTGACTTACAAACTCCTACAGTTCACTCAGCATGTATATTTTACAAGAATGAAAATAGCTGGATGCATTGTGTTCAAAGGACTATAATCTCATGTTGAAAGAATGATAAAGACACTCCTTGTAACACAGATACAACTGATATTTTTCAGATGCATAATGGAAGTCTTAATGTGAGCTGGTCGGGAAGTGGAAGTGGTAGCTGTTTTATGCATCACGACACTATGCCTTTGTTACAGATGTCTGTCAGACTGTTGGAATCCAAGCCTCTAAACCTCCATGCTATCCTGCTAACTTATTTGGTAGAAGTTTTCAAATGCAGTCTGGAGATAGAGTCTGGTGAATGAAACAAAGTTATTTAGATGTCTGCCACTTTGCACATGAAAACCAAGTCAGAAATGTGTAGCAATCATGCTTCATATTCTGGGAGATTTGCCAAACTTTGACACAATGGTTTAATGAAATAAAGTTTACCAATAATGAAAGTGCAGAGAGTAAATAGTCTGCTGCTGGGTTTGCTCTGAAAGCTCCAGGGGTCTTTGAGGAGATGCCAGCAAACTTCAGTCTTCTTTTGATTTTAATAAAATAAAAGAACTTAGAGACATCTGTTAATCGCTCTTTCTTGCTTTCCTTCTGAGCTCCTCATAAATGAAACCTTGTTGACTGCCTCAGCTGTTTCCCCTTGTTGCCTCCTGCAGAACACAGAATTGCCCATTAAACCAGTGTCTCTGGAGATTTCACATCTCACATTCAATCATCCAATCTCTGACACAGATGTGGTCAGTGATCCCTCACTGGTTTCCCTACTGCTTTTAAACTGCCAGTAATAAGTCTCATGTAATGGGTTACAAGGCCTTTACAAATTCAAGTAAGACAATACTATGACTAGAATCCTATTGATGGATTATAACAATCTTTATTCATAATTCTATATCTTAAATCATTGTTCATGATAATACCACAAACACATTTATTGAATTGAATAAACTAACCAATTATGTCTTTGTTATACTTTATTGCTTATACTGCACACATTTATTGATGGTTTCAGCTATCAGCATTATTGTTTGTGCAGCTACTGGTTCTAAAATGAGAGCAGGCTAATTCCAGATGTTACAGCATAGCAGGTCACATGGAGCATTGCTGCCAGCTTCGGTCAAAAGTGCTTACTTCAAACTTTCTGTCGCTTTTTGTTAGGCTAATAGACCTACTATGAAGAGAGAAATGGTGACATAAATGTTATGTACCACAATGATTTAAAGTAGGGCAGTGAGGTCCAGTTCTTTGTATCACTGGTAGAAGGGTCACAGGCACTCTATCAGAAATGTCCATTCCTTATTAATTGCTTCTAAGCTGTTCAGAATTACTTCTGAAGTACTGAGGTGTCCTTACCATGTTGTGATCTGTGCTGGAAGGAGCCCAGCTGCCTTTTTATTAGTGCTAGTTCACTCAGTTAGCTCAAGCTTCCACCAATGTGCTGCAGCAGACTGATATCAAGAGTAGAGGGGTTTAGCAGGCAGAAGTCTGTTGCAAAATCTCCTGGGTAAAATGTGAAGCAGAATAAGTTGTGATGTTTAATGATATTCTGTTTTATTTCAGCAACACAGAGAGCAGCTGAGAAAAGCTGTGTGTGAAGTGACAATCAGACTGAACCTCAAATCAACAGTATGCGACTATGCATCTTTACTTCCCCGGCACTAGTAGTACCAGTACCAGCAGTAGTACCACCATTTCACTCCAGCTTTTACCTGTAATGCTAAATGGTGGTCATTACAGATGTTTTCAGGATTCACTGGTCAGGAGCCTCTGGTGGTCAGCTTTAATTCTTCAGAGAATAAACTTTGTATTTGTCTGAATGCAGAAATTCTGTGGACATTAATGATGACCTACATGAATAGGGTAGGGTAGGTTAGACAATAACATGTGTCACTAGAACTGCATCATACCTCTCACCTCTGCTGGGTGAGAGTGATATGAGGAAGTTATCAGTGAAAACAAATAGTTTTGTCTGTTCAAATGTGTTTCATCCAGTCCAGTTCTTACTACATCATCCATTCACTTTGTCTGTGCTAAGTGATTACATTGCTGTACATATCAAGCATGAGTGCTTGTAAGTAAACACATCACCATTATTCATACTGCCACAATACTCAGACTGTTTTTGTTTCAGTGACAGGGGCAGGTTCAGTCTGTCATTGGTTCAAGCTGCCACTTTCAGTTTTGTAGAAAATCCTATGATTCTCAGTGAAAAATGATTTCTGACAGATGAAATTTTAATAAGCTTTTAATAAGGAGATGTGTTAAAGTGCTTCAGCATCAGTGAGGACCCCTGATTTGATCGTTGATAATATTGATTGAGTGTAGTTATCTCAGTTTGATGAGGTGAGTCATTTGTACATGTACTGAACACTTACTGTGCAGGATCCTCTTTGCCTCGATCTTTACCTGTGAGGCTCATTACTGCCCCCTAAGGCTGGACGGTGGAGAATTGTAGTCAGTTGTACCCACCCTCACTTCTATTCCCACACCACCATCAGCCAAAGAATGTACCCATTCCTCACTCTGCCATGGTTTACCAATGGAAAGTACTTCAAGGATAGGGGCAAATTGGTTTGGCAACTCAAAATAGACCTTCTCTGTCAGCTTTAACAAAAGCATGAGAACAAAAGGCATATTTCCATTAGTTTCCTTCATGCACAATTTGAAATTGTGAGCTAACTCAATTAATATGTTTCCGAATAATGGATACAAACAAATTTTGAAAAAAAAGAGAAAGAAACTCCATGACATCCAAACATACCACAGACTATTGTCTTCCAAAAATCCCTGATGCAGAGCTGGTGGCAGATATAAAGGGTTTGCAGTTCTGTCACCACATGCAGCAGATGTGATTATGGCCTGTAATTAAATGCTACAACAGCTATTGTGGAGTACCTAATTAATTGGAATGATATCCTGAAAAGTGGCACCCTGTCCTCGTCCTGTCAGCTAGGATTGTCCCCTTATGGTCCTCCTAAGTGGAAGAGGTATATAATGGAAGGAGAAAACATGAAGCTTCATGTGTATAACATCCCTTGATCACAGACCATTCACAATTGTGTTTTGGCATAGTTGGAATCCCCTTGTCAGTGGATGCGGTGCAGCTACCTTGATGAACACTTAAGGTACTTTCTGTTTGATCCGACCTAAATTTCCAGGTATGAGAGCTCCCCCGGAGCAAAGACCAGAAAATTGGGCCAACCAAAAAAGGCGGTCTCGGTCCGGACTTTCATACCTTTAACAGGAAGTTCCGGTGATTCACCTACACACATTAACGTACCCACTAACACTCACTGGTGTCCTTACTCTTTACATTCTAAAAGCTGTCTGTTTAGCATAAGAATATGTTACATGTGTAAGCACTTTACATCTAGAAGAGAATTTCACAATGACTTGACTTTACCCAAAATAACAGCAGGAGTAGTTTATATCTCACACAGGGAGTCATCTCGTTATGGTTCTTGTTATCTAGCAGTGTTCGTGTTCCCCACAAACAACCATGTCCTGGATATGCTTCAGCTGGATGAAGCAGTCCATGCTGCTGTGACAGTCCATCATAAGCCTTCATTAAAACATGCCCATGTTGTCCCAGATCGCACAGAAATAACATCTTTTTCAGAAAATTTCCATAATCCCAGATCACCTCTTAATATTAACTAGGAGGCGGCTTTTTATTTAGCCTGTATTGAATATTAGTCCTCAATCATCTTTTTAATCCTGCTCTACTTCTGTCAGAGGGCAGAGAAAGGAAAGCAGGGTTGTGGATTCAAAGCAGCCAAAAAAGGAGGAAAAAAGAAAAAACAGAGCTAGGACTGTTCACGGGTGATCGACACAGGCGTCAGCCAATGCCAGCTGAGCGGAGGCTGCCCTCCCCCCCTCCTCTCCCCTCAATCTTGCAGAGTGCTGGTCCCTCTGTGTGCTGTAGTACGTGGAGGAGAGGAAGATCGAATACTACGTGAGGAGCCAGTGTCTGTGCGTGCGTGCCACCAACTACTACTTGCACTGGATTTAAAGCATCTTCAGTACAACCTGCAAGTGGGGATGAAAAGCTGTTCAAACTGACATTCAGGAAAAAGGGAAGAGAAAGAGAGAGAAAAAAAGCTGAGAGCAGCTCTTTGAAGCCTGGTTGTGGGAAGATAGAAAAAGAGCATCTTTTTTTTTTAAATAAAAAAGCAAATCAGAATCAGCACTTTTTTTTTGGGAAGCATGTATAATTCGGTATGTTTCATCATCCTGTCATGGGTGTTTGCTGTCCTCGTGTTCCCAGGTAAGACTTCTTCTATTCCCCCATCTGTGCTCTTCATATATGTCCATGTTTACATCCCTCTACCTCCTCCTCTGTGGCTCCTATCAACACACAGTGCAGCTCTGTTGAGACATCCCTTCTTTTCTTGTGGTGTCTGTCTGCAAATGATCTGTGACTGTGACCCTGTGAAGATCTTTTGGGGGAAATCAAAGCTGAGAAGTAGATGTTAAGTTTATGCAAAAAGCTCTCTATGCTGATCCCTTCATGCTGTAGAGTCTCTAACAAGGAGCAGGGAAAAAAGTTCCCTCCACCTCAAACACTTGTCAACTTGTCCAAAAAAAAAAAAAAAAAAAAAAAAAGAAGAAGATGACACAGCTTTAATGTCAAGGATTCCCTGCTGGAGGAGCAACGTCAATCTTCAGAGTAAATTAAAACTCAAAGACAGCTTCACTATCTTATACCCTGGCTTATCAATAAAATGACTTTTTGTAGGCATTTATGTAAAAATCCATTTCTGCTCGCTAGCTTTGGAAAGAGGTATTGATCAGTTAATCCCAAGAATATATGCGGACGTCAATATTATTGAAAGATTATGTCCATGATAAAGTACTATATGTAAGCAAACAATATATGCTGATCAGTGGAGCAGTTGAGCTTTGTGGTTTTATTAGTGGAGCACTGTTTGAGGGCAGTTTGCATCACGTTTGCAGTTTATATAATGCCACCTTTGCCCTTTTACTTCTCATCTCTGTAGCCTTGTTCAGAGAATGAAGGGACGAAGAGCCTGACAGGGAAACCTGAGCTAAACCAGCTTCCTGGTGATGGCACGGGGGGCCTGGTGTCCCGAAATTATGTTAAATGAGCCTGACGTCTGAAAATGCAAATATGTGCCCGAGCACCTGAAGTGAGAGAAATGTATTTTCCTCCCTCAAAGGGATTACGTGGAGGAGATTATGTGAAGGAGTCTGACAGGGAAATAATGTGATTCATTTACCCTTTTTTATTCTTCCAACTCCAAATGTTCCAAGTCCTGCAAACGTGTTTTAAGTCTTTTAACCTTAAACCTCACACACATGCTGTGCGCAGGTAGATGGAGCAACCAGTGGTGTGCACAGTTCATCATTACTAAGTTACTTAGTGTTAGAGGGAAAAAGAAAAGAAAAGAAAAAACTCGCCCACATGGTTTATCTTGGTTTCAGACTTTGTTCTTGAATTTCAACGAAACACATCGAACAGCAGTTTTGTATCACACGCTGTACGTGAGCGAGCAACCCCGTACCAGACTGGAGTGAGACAGATTGGCTGTGGGGCCTGACAGTTATGGCAGGACTGATGAATTTGACTGTTTTATTATACTTCAATTAGGCAAAGATCAATGGCTTTCTTCACCTTGTCTATCTGACGCCACATCTCCGTCAGAGAGTAGTGACATTACTCAGCCTATGGAGTGCACTTATCACACTGCGAGCATGTAGGAGGTGTTCTCACCAGAGGTCTTGCCTCACACATGCACACTGTTGGATCTTGTAGCTGGGAAACAACACAATCATTTATTTTTTCTCTGAAGATGTTCTTTATCACTGTTAGAAAAAGAACATTGTTTTCACTTTGCAACTAATGGTAATTGAATGAAGCTTATTCTTGTTGGGTGCATTGCCTTCTTGTTGTTGACATTATTAATGACAGACAACAAACACACACCACACATGCTCTTATCATTTATATGAAAGCCTGATCAGATCCAATGCAGATGGTTCCATCAGAAGTCATTTTGTAATTCATCAGCCCTGGAAGGCAAAACAATATTTTCCCAGCCTAATTGTAAATGTAAATGCAGGCTTGATGAAACTCAAAAAGACATGGGAAAGGAAATGATGGTAAACAGAAATATTCAGTAATAGAATATTAGCAGTCTGGAGCAGTTCAGCTGGGTATGAAATATGAGATGATGCCTGTTCTGACATCAGCTTGGTCGTCTCTGTCTCTGTTGTCTGAGGAGGTCAGACTTTTACGTCTGCATTTTACAATTCTACCTGTGTGTGTGTGTGTGTGTGTGCGTGTGTGGTTCAAAGTTGGTCATTCAAGGTTATTATAAATTTTAATTTGTACTCACATATAGCAGTAAGGAAGTACATGAAAGCTGGTATGTGGAAGTCACAGCAATGGAAGTGGACATCATTCAGAAACAGGGGTCTAACATTTATCATTCATTTCATATGAAGAGATGGCTGATGGCTGATAGTGGTCTGTCCACACTGTCACCTGTTGAGATGTAATCACAAAACCAGAGTGTTCTTTCATTTAATCCACAATTACCAGTTTATACTGATGTCTCTGGAAACAATAAGGAATAGTGTGACCTCTTATATTACCAAGAAGCAGATAAGAACAATATCACATTATACACCTGCTTATTTTTATAAAGAAGCGCAAAGCAGAAAATCATGCAGATATGTGGCAGATAGCCACTCTTTAACTGTGGAGATGTTGAGGTGGATGGATTCAACTTACTGTCCTTCAACAGCAGAAGGTCATGCCAGGTTCCACTTACCACCAAGAACAGAAACCTGAGGCTTCAGTGGACAGAGACACACTTAACACTGGGCTGTTGGAGGTCTAGTCTGGTGGCTCTGGATCTGTGCATCATGCTTTGATCCACCAGTTCAGGATGCTGGTGTTGGTGGTGGAGTGAAGGAGTGTGGGATTGTCTTCTTGGCACATGCTGGGGCCAAACATGCTTTGACCTCCACAGCCTTCCAGTATTGTTCAGTTATTACATGTTAATCAGTTGATTATCAGCCCCTTGAGTATCTGAGAGTTATTGTTGATCAGGTTCTCCCCTTTATAATTAATAGTAGAGCACCAAATGCTTTAAAGGACACATATTCTGCCGCTTTTCCACAAATTAAAATAGTTCCAAGGAGACTTAAAGACATGTCTGTGACATGCTTCAGTCAAAATACCGCAAGGATCAAACAGTCTCTATCAAATGCCTGTCCCTTTAAATGCAAATGAACCACTGCTAGTCCCGCCCCACCCCTTTTACCGGTACCAGGTAGGGGTGGTATTATGAAAATTGAAAACTAATGACATCATTATCGGACAACTGAGGGAACAGCTCGTAAAACCACAAGGACTTCAACCTGTGGAGCAAATTACAGAATTTCTTTACGTCAATTGTCACATTTTGGAGCCAGACGCCAAGTCAACCACCCAAATATATGTTAAAGAGCCTTCAAAAAGTCATATTTCCATAATATGTCCTCTTTAATGCATCATAACTACTATAACTATACTGCTACTATAACATGGCCATATTTTGCTCCGGTGTTCACCTTTAGAATGACACTCGGCTCATTACAATTTGGACATTTCATCAATGATAAAAAAGTGTATTTCATTTGATACTGTATTACCTTCAGCTCTTTTTATCCAGAAGCCCACTGTAAAATATCATCTCATTACAAGTTGGTCTATAGGTACATTTTTCTTTTGCCTTTTTCTGTGTTGAATCAAAGAGGGTCATGGTTTACCCATTTTAATGACATAACTGCATCTGCTTTAGAAAATCTTAAAACCAATTCAGCCTATAAATCCTCCTCATCCTCCTGGATAAATGATGGCATCCGCTCTGTGAGGAGAGTAGACAAGCAGTGCGTAGGAGGAAAAACCACAGCTGCCTGTCAGCTACACTCAAAACAAAGAGTTGTTGATTTTACAAATGGAAAAACTTAAGGATGAACAAAATGCTTATTTCAACAATCTCATCATCAAAAACATAAGGCCAGAGTTGCTCTGAAATGACCCAGGTTCCTTCACTGGAACGACTGTAAACTTTTATCCTTTCTGGAGATACAACACTCTATTGTTCCCCCTCCCAGCCCCCCCACCCCCCTGCCCCGCCCTGCTAGATCAATTTTCTCCCATCTTCCTCTGTGATTTGATTGATATTTTTTCCCCCACACCCATTCATCCATGTGTCCCCTTGACATTGTGCCTCCCAAATTACTTAAAGAAGCCATTAGCAATATTGAGCTCATCTCTGCTCGCCATCAGCAACCAGTCCCCTTCTCAGGCTATGTACCTGAATCCTTCAAAATGGACTCAGTTCAACCCATTCCACCAAAAAAAAAAAAAAAAAAAAAAAATCCTGCGCTTATAGGACAATCTCCATTTTAAATGGAAGGCCTTAAAAGAAAAAAAAAGTCTGCAGGCAGCTTCTGGAACTGGATGAAGAAAATTACACATTTGATAGAAAGCAATCAGAAAGTTGTCAAACACTGAGACAGCTCAGCTGGGTGTTTTCTGTGTGGATTGGTTAGATCATGGTGAAATTGCCATTTTAGTTCTGACTGCATTATTGATGCCTATTATTCATCCAATCTGACTCTGCCTAACGACACATCTAAAGCTCATTATTTCATCTAAGGAGTGACTGAGTGAGTGACTGGCAACAGCTTTGTTTGGAAGTTACTGCACTCAGCCAAGGTACAGTGAAGCTTGTTTTTTTTTTTTTTTTTTTTTCTTTTTTCCCCAGTCTGTGCATTAAGCAAATGAGAGATGAGATGTTAATTGGTGATTTTCAGACATGCTGCTATGTGATTTTTTTTTTTACTTCTGGATGGAGTCCAGTGAGCTGTCTCCCTGTTTCCAGAGCTGTGTGTTAATCAGCTTCTGGCTCTTTGTCCATACTTTATACACATCCTTGAGTATATATGTTTTTTGTTTTTTTTTCTGTGTTGTGAACCCTGCTTCACATTCTGTACATACATTACCTTCACACCCGGGATCTGCCCGGATCCCGTTTATCTCACATCAGCTGACTGAGCTGCAGTATACCTGCCAGGGCAGGGCGAAGCCGCCACTTTGAAGATTTGAAGTCATATTCTTTTAGTCACAAGGTTGTTTTCAGAGTTTGAGGTGTGTGAGTGTGTGCGTGCGTGTGTGTGCATGTGTGTATTTGGAGAGTTAAAGAGAAAGAGCTGACTTTGAAATAAAACTGCAAACATTTTCCTATGACAATGAGTTGAAGACTACAAAACAGTGTGTTTGCAATGCTGAAACAAACATTGCTCTTCTGGTTATCTTGTACATGTTGGAATTAATTTGGCTGTCACTCTGACTGTATGATGAGCTGATAAATGGCCTGCCTTGATTTTCAACATCTGCAAAAAACACTGATCCTTCCACCCATTCATCTAGTATCTATCTATCATATACATACGTATGTATTCGTATTTCATATAAAAAAAAAAAAAATGCCCCACTCCATCATGTAGATGTACAAACAGCTCAGGCTGTAACCGTCCAGACCAAAGTACAGGAATCTGTCCAGGTTTTTAGGTCCACCCTGAGAGGAGCAGCAACTGACATCCCAGGTCAATGACTTCAGATGTTTTTGTAAACCCACAGCCCTGAATATGACCAACATTGAGTAGAGATGTGTATTAACTGGACAGACATCCAAACAGAAATGGCTCTGTTGATGATTCAGGGCTGTGTGTTCGGATCCAGCTGCATCCAACCTCAGCAGGGAAGAATTGCCAGGGCATTCTACTTGGAAATTCAGCAAAAAGTGAATCAATTAAAAACAATGTTAGGGTGAATAGAAGCCACTGCATGTCTTAACAATGTTTTCAAACCACAAATGCTGTTCAGCACATTGTAACATTGGTCTCAGACCTGATTTTTGGCTTCAAATTAGTTTGTTGTTCAGTATGAGAAATAGTCGTACTGATCATTGTATCAACCATGAGCAACAATAAGACTGGCTGTACTTCACTGGCTAGTGTAAAATATCTATTTGAAACCAGCCTCAGACCTTAATCCACCTCTAGTGGTATGGCATGTCTGGTTGGACGTTTCCTCCTTAACACCATGGAAGTACAGTCAAATGTTGTCACAGGTGATTCATTTTGACAGTGGAGATCCCCAACTTGGTCGTTGTCAGTTGACAGCCTCACTGCGATCAGAGAGGGTTTTGGACAGGTGGGTGGAGTGCCTGCCACTCATTTGCAATCCCTGTACAGTTAAGGTGGATGAATATCTGGGCTGTTTCAAAAGTCACTGGCCAATTCAAGCAGAATTTGCCCAGTAAACCTGGGAAATATAGGAGGATGATCTGGGCAGCATGTGATGTTAGGAGCAGCTATGTCTGGACAATGCAAGTATGGTGGTGGGGGCGTCAGAGTAGAACCAGGCCATGTGTGTGGTCCTGGACAGGACAGCATCCCCCAGGGCTCCACCATATGTGATAATTACTTTGTATGGACTTGGCCAAGAACCACTAAAGACATTATTATAATGTATTACTATATGACACCATCTTCCTCTTCTCTTTTCCATTAATGGGCAAAGAGTAATTACAAGGACCCTTGATGGTCCCTTAGCAGCAGGTTGCCCAGGCCTCTGCACTTTATGAGAACTGCTGAGTACTGTGTGTATTTTGTCATTGTTTGATACATACTGTAATGCCATTGAAAAAGGCACACATTTCTAAATAATGTGACATAAAACTGCCTTATCAGCTCATTTTTATTTAATTAAACACCATTAGGGAGCACAATTGCATTCAGCCTCTAAGCAGCTTTAACAGTGAAGCCTAAATGCTTTCAGATTAAGGCTGTCTGGTATCTGTGAAAAATGAAACTGTGTAATTATGCACAACTAATAAAATGGTAATGAGAGGCAAAAAATACAATTAAGAGGCGACATATGTACACAGAGTGCACACAGAGAAGTATTCCTTCTGTACACACTCAGGTCGTGTGTGTGTGTGGCTTTACACCTTCACACCTGTTATCTATAAAATGGCTTGTTAAATCAGCTCTGTAGGACCCTTAATATGATTTATGTATAATGCCATACAGTGACTGTGCAGGTCAGTCATCAAGTGTTTAGTCAGACTGACCAACGTCGCCAAGAGATGTGCTGCAGCCTGTGCTCCTGGCAACATTGTTAAAGTATAAGTGTAAATTGGTAGGAACATTAACCTTGTTTATTAACATTGTTTTCATTGTTATGAAAAGAAGCGGTGCTGCTTACACTCCAATAAGTTGAGTGAACTCGTGAGGCACATTCAGTTAAGTCGTCATGTCTTTTCTTGAAAAACTGACCTGTCTATTTACAAAATCACATCAGTGTGAATTTACATGATTTCATGAAGAGTTGCGGCCTCTTTAACTTACTCTTTCATTTATATTCTTTTTAGAATAAACCACTCAGACAGACAGGGAAACTGCTGCTGAGTTTGTGAACATAACCATCCTCTCCAACCATTTCAAGCCTGTCTAAAAACCAATTTCCAATGCCATGGCACATTTGCACTTTCTTTCATTTTCCCCTGTTGGACAAAATTGTGTTCTTCAAATTCAAGTACAGCAGAATGAAACTAATTTTTAGCTCTGTGCCTATGCTGCTCAACGTGATGTATTACATGAGTGAAGGCAGCGCTTTGTTTCTGTGAGCAGTTGCAGCTGAAGAAAGAGGTTTTCAGGGACATCGATTTCTTTGAGACTCTGGAGACAAGGCACACCTCTGGTGACAAAGACAGTACAACAGTAGTACATGGGCAGGTCTGGACTCTCCACTGGGATTAATAAATAGAAAAAAAAAAAAAAAAAACCTTTAGCACCAGTGTTATCCTTCAGACAGACTGATGCCTGAGGCAAACTCTGCCCCTCTCTTTAATTCTTCCTCAGTGCGTGGTTCTTCCTTCGAGGCTGCTCCTTCAAGTTTGGGTCAAATCCCCCTCAATTTTTCTTGTGTGTGTGTATGTGTGTGTATGACTCATAATACCTGATTAAGCTATTAATCATAATGACATGACTATAGACAACATCACCACTTAGGTCTTTCTCTCAATTCTAAAGTCTCAGATTGATGGACTGCAATTATCAGTGAATCAAAGTGGTGTTAAAAATGAAACTTCAGTTGATGTTGATCATCAGTGTATACATCCACTTCTGCTTGATATTTATGCAATCTAATGTAACCTAAATTGCGATTATAAATCACGCTAAGCACCGAACCCTTTATCATGCAGAAGAATCCAGGAAGTTCTGTTTGAAAACAACCAGGCACAGTTCAAGTTATTTTGTGTTGTTGTTGTTGTTGTTTTTCACTGAAATGTGAGATATGTCAAATTTTATGGACTCGTATTACTCACCATTGACAAGACTTACTTCCTAAAAAGAGATGGAAAGTTAGACAATTTATCACCTTGTCACCTCTCCTGCAGATTACATCATTCATGTGGCATTTGTGACACATTCAGAGTCTGGCACTGTAAGTTAATGCAAAGCTTTTCACACCTCAGAATATCAGGCAGCCTCAGGGGTTTTAGCTGTTAACTACAGTGGAAGGCAAAGCTCAGACAACATTGCACCCATATATAATTATAACTCAAGACGTTTTATTTTTTAATGCAAGGTTTTCACCTTAATTCAACAACTTTGGAGTAATTGTGATGGTTAATTGACTTGTTGCAGGGTGAATGGAGGCTCTCTGTCTTCCGCCTAGTATCTCTTGGCCAAAAACCAACCTTTCTGACCCGGTGTCCTACATTTTGTCTTGTGAGAAACATGGACTGCTTTATGGCACAACAACAACACAAACACGTCCTGTAATCAGTTACATAATGTTACCCACCCGGTAGACATCGCAATCCATGGAGTACATCCGTGAGTTTTTACAACAGTGAAAATAAGCACTCTGAAACTGCAGGGGGAGCTCCGTAAGCAAGTGACCAAAACAACGAAAAAGTCGGACTTGCATAGTTCCCCTCTAAAGCATCTTTTTTAAAATGTTCAGGGATTGCATCCCAGAAATGCAAAGATGAAAACAGAGTTTCTCAAAATGTTACTCAAATACCAGTAACCCAGTCAGATAACACATAATCTACTCTGGATTCAGGACACTGGGGCATTGTCTTCAGAGCTTTACAATAGAACAATCATTGACAGTGAGTCACTACTTATACACAGCGATGGCATTGTAACAATAGTGAACACAGGCTAACATTCATTGGAGAGGATACATTTGTGAGAACACTGTCTCTTGGCATCATCCAACTACACCCGGTCGAACGCTGCAGGATAAATGACAGCCTCAGAGTCTCTGAATGGATGTAAGTAATAGATTGTTGCTGAATAGGCGACGGATGGCACAAGCAAGAACAAACATTTGAGTGTCATGAGGCTGCAAGGCTGTAATATGAGAAGGGACTGCTGAAGCAGAATCCAACTGCTGTAAAGTAGCCTATACAGTGTGGCAGTGTTGCTGTTGTTG
Source organism: Caranx ignobilis (assembly GCA_021432705.1). NCBI lineage: Eukaryota > Metazoa > Chordata > Actinopteri > Carangiformes > Carangidae > Caranx > Caranx ignobilis. Next base: position 4,057,619 of record MU269980.1, read on the forward strand.
TTGCTGCATACAAATGTTCCAAGTTTGATCCAGGGCTGTTTTCATTCAGAGCGAAACTTCAGTGACTCATTTATCACTTATTTACTCAATCAAAATGGATCACAGCAGGGGCAAGTCTTTGTGCCACAGCCCGCATGGATTTGTTAAATGGAGGTAGCTGGTAATTTTGCTTTACACAAAATTTCACAAATAGCATCTATAGTATTTTACTGTGCAAGTTATAAGTGATCCCATTAATCAGTTGGTAGTGTTTGTTGTGAAAGCACTATGAAGTCAGTGTTTTTACTTTTCTTTTTTTTTTTTTTTTTGTTTTGCAATCACACACAATCAGTGATGTCTAACCAGGCCATGTCTTTCAGATATTGATTCTGTTCTGTGTTTGTAACTGAGATCCATTACTGTAATGAACTATTTGAAAATGTTTGACCATTGGCTGATGCCAGCAGTTTGCTTTGATGGACTATTTGTGTTCAGTGATGCGGTCGGCCGGGCAGCAGTGTGGAGACAGCTGCAGGGACACGTGAGTCGGGGTGTTAAAGCTCCTGAAGGTCCTGGAGCAGTGCTAATCGATACTGTGATATGAAGCATGGGTCAAACAACCGGTCGTTTGTTGTGACAAAAGAATTATTACCGACTCAGCACTTCTCCACAGCTCCGTGCATTTTGTTGTTTCCACAGATTTACCGAGTTGGTTTACTCTCATTGGTCTCATCAGGCTTGTTTCCTGCAGCAGTGCACAGCTGTTTTAGATGGTAACAGCCATTGGACCAAACCACTGTGAGAAAGGGGTGGGAGAGATGATTAGAAACTTTTTGCATTCATGATTTTTCATGATTTTTCATGATTGGTAAGGTCTTTGGGCCACATATATACTGTCCCAGACATCCAACTGCTAATAAATGGAGAAATGCACACAGGCCGTTTGTAGGAACTCTTCCTTTAAGACGAGCGGATATCACTTCCTCCTTTGTGTGACGTCACATATAAGGCAATGCCGCCCACCTGCACCAGCTGGCAAGCCTTCACTTTACCTTTCATTCTGTAGGTGTAGGTGAGTGAGATGTCAAAAAAGCGTTGCTGTGCGGGAGACGGATGCAAGAGGCCATTGTGTCATTGCACAGTGTTCCTAAAGTAAAAGCCTTTAGAAACCAGTGGCTTTTGTTTATTTTTACTCAGGCTCTGTAGGATTTTAGTCCCAATCTGCTCCTCTGTTCGGCTCATTTCCCCGCTGACTCCTTTACCAACTTGAAAAAGTACAATGTTGGTTTTGTGATGAAACTGCTGATAAAAGACACTGCAGTCCTTACACTGTCTGGGCCAACTTGTGTTCCACAACCAGGAAGGTAAACTCTGTCTCATGAAGACAGTAACATGTTCGGCACTTATACGGTTTTTCATTTGTGCCTTTGATAATGGCTGCTGTCGACTAAATTGCCTTTAACAGCAGCCGTTAACTGGATTACTGTTAACAGCAATGCATGTGAAACAAATGTTAAATGAAGAAAAGACACATGTACACAGCTTAGTTCAGACACAGTGTTTTTTTGATTGTTTGTTTGTTTTTAACTGTTACTGTGTGGGTGTTTTTAATGGCAGTAAACGGTTTGTGCTACTGTTATCATTTCATATGCACATGATTGTGTATGGTCTCATGACACGTTGAAATTAGTTTTTACTCGGTCAATAACACTCCTTTATCTCTCTGGTCATCACAACACTCCGTGAAGTACAAGCATGTCGGCACTCAAACTGACCCTCCACAGGCATCCACCGTCAGCACACAGCTGTCTGTTGGAACTGTGAAAGAAAAGAACTCTGATTGGCTAAATGACCTGTGCCTGCTGGAGCTCCAGAAAGAGGCTACAGAAAGGAGCTATAAAACCATATTAAACGGATCACAAGTATTTAAAACCATTGATACATCTTGTTAGGGATATCAACAGTTAAAATAAACCCAGAGAAAAGTGCACAGCATGAGGCCTTTAAGGTTCTTTCTTTCCTTCTTTCTTTCTTTCCTTTCTTTCTTTCTTTCTTTCTTTCTTTCTTTCTTTCAAGATGGTGGTGATGATGATGATGATGATGATGATGGTGATGATGATGATGATGATGATGATGATGATGATGATGTGCCATACAAAAGGAGGCCTAAAAAGGCACAGAGCAGAAAAGGTTTCATTTGCAACACACTGTGATGAACATTCTGCTGAAGAATGGAGAGCTGAACCAGTCATTTATACTGCTGGTGGTTGTGGAACTGATTGTATGATGAAAGTGTGAATGGAAACTGGCAGGAACAGGATCCAAAAAGCCACACCCACATGACACACACTCGCATACAGGGAGAACAAACTGGGTACAAGCAAACACAAGCAGGGATGGGATGGAGCAGGACACAAGGACCAAGCAGATAATAATCCAGATAGTTCAGTCCAGCCCCTGACTTCAGCACGGCTTTTAAACGAAGTGTCACTTTAAGGCTAAACCTAATAAAAAATGATCTATACAGCAAATACACACATCCCCTCACTCAAACAACACATGCAACTGTTCATACAGAAACACATTGAGTTGATAAAGACATGTAGCAATATTCTATTAAGATAAAAAAAAAACAGGGTGGTCCACAAAAACTAGGTGCTTTGATAATCAGTTTCAAACCTCAACCATTTTAATCCATGTGATGTTCTGTTCCAACTGAGATGCTGCATTTGGCTCCAGAGCTCTGAGGAAAAATCACCTTAGTCTTTCTTATCAGGAGAATTAGAGTATATAGATAGAAGTTAAATGCTGAAACAAACCAAGACTAATACATTGTTTGATAGGTCACATATTATATGTGAGTCTAAACATATGCATTAAAATGTGTAATAATGCTGCTGTCACTATAAGTGGTTACTGTGATCTAATATCCGATGTAGTTGTATATGAATATTTGCCTGCTAGATTCAGCATCAACTCACTGACGGCTTGCCATGCGTGTGAATATGTAAATTACCAGCATTTATACTCCATATAGGAATTTGTTTACTACAGGAAAAAGTGCAGTTGCAAATGAGTTGTGTATAAATGTAATATGCAGTAGGCAGAGATGATTTGAAGACGTATATCTCTGAGATTAAGTCTCACAAAAACAGTGAGCACAAAAAGAAAAACTGTAATGAGGCAAAATATGAGTGCCGCGTAAATGTGAGTTACATAAATTACTGCGATTACCCATTGGGCATTTTGTTTAAGCTGACAAACTAGCTGCTCATTACTGCTGCTTCTACAGCTGCTGCTACCTATGCATGTCATGCCCCACTTCCGCCCCTGAATCCACCTGCAAGCTTTGTTTCTTCATGGCTCCCCCCTGGGAATGTTGCATTGATCTCTCCATGCAGTGGTTTTAAATTATGCTTCACAAAGAGAGATACAAAACACAGCCTTGGCACCAAATTTAAATATATTTGCATTCAGTCTTATGACCATATCCAAGTTTATATAAATGAAACGACCAACAGATGGTAACACATTATATCCAAAAGGTAAAAATGGGTCTGTTCAGTATCATCTTGAAAAATTAAAATGAGCTGCATCAACGAATTAAATATAAATTTGATAGAACATGAGGTCGATTAAGGGTTAGATTTGCTCTGCACTTTATTCCAGACTAAAAGAACTTGATGACTACTGGTCACTAAGGAACACAAAAAGCGCAACATTATGGAGCAACTGCTGAATGAGTTTCCATACACTTGACAGTGTCTGTGTTGATCTTTGACCTTTTCATCCACTGTCATCAGAAGTGTTTAGCACTAATTAGCAAATGTTAGCACGCTAGCATGGTATACTAACATAATGGAAATAATGTTAGGATTGTCACAATAAACATATTAGTAAAATGATCTTAGCATTTAGCATTTAGTAACTGTGCCAAAGTGAGCTGCTAGCATGGCTGTAGCTACATGCAAATGTGCAAATGTCTGTGTGCCCTCCAACCTCTGCACTTACATAACTCTGTCTGACCAGCAGAACCGGCACATGCTACGTTAATGAGGAATATAATCTAGTGGGACATCAGGCTACTTCCAGGTACAGCCAACAGATAGGACCTCAGCCACGTGGCCAGAAAGAACTGGGAAGAGGAGGGTAGAAACGCAAACACAAAAGAGGCAAAATCAAGAACATCATCCACACGTCTAGGGCAGAGAAGCAACCTGAAAGAGAGAGAGAGAGAAGGAGGAGGAGGAGGCTCAGACTCCTGGAAGCATCTGGATAGTGACAGCCAAGAGTGGGAGAGAGAGAGAGAGAGAGAGAGAGAGAGAGAGAGACAGAGAGAGGCGTACAGCCTGGACCACCTAGAGATGCAGTTACGTTGTCAGCAGGATCACATAGACTATACATAGGTTTACTGGATTCAGTAAGGCTGGGGAATGTACAGCACAAGGCTTTAAGTGATCAAAAAATAAGTTACAATCTAAAGGTTAAAGTGTTAAAGATTAATTTTAAGTTTGGTATTAAAGAGTCAGACAGACATTATATTAGCAGGGAAGTATATTCCAGGGGGAGGGGGCATGATAGGAAAAGACCCTGCAGTCAACAGACAGGAGCTCTGTATCCTGAGAGCTGAGAGCAGGGGGTGGAATATAGAGAGGATTAAGGGCATCAGACAGGTATGATGGGGCACTGCCTATTTAGGATTTTGTAAGTCATCAGAAGTACCTGATAGTCTGAGCTGGAATGGATAAGGAGCAGGTTAAAAGTGGTGTAATGTCAAATCTTCAGGTCCATGTAGGTCAGGAATCTGGTTTTCAGTTTTTTTTAATAGAACGTGTTTTGGAGAGAAAAGTCCAAAGTCTGATACAGTAATATAGACACACATTCATGCTGCCTTTGGCTAAAATTAACTCTCTTGGCCCTGTTCATATCTGACATTAACATCCATCTCAGGTGATCACAGGTGGTCAGCTCGTATTCAGGATGCATTTCAGATCCGATCAGGTGGGACATACTCAGAAGTGATCTGGACCAAACATGTCCACACTGTTTTAGCAGTGTGCACAGTGCACAGTGTGCACACAAATGCATCCTGACCACTGACTTCTTCTGCGATGCAGATACAGTTTTACTATTTCAAACGGATACAACGATCTCATTGTAAGAGCTGTGCACATTAACTCACTCAACCTTTCCTGCTTGGTTTCTCTCCTTGTCTCTCTCACTCTTTCTCTCTCACACACACACATACTCACACACACACACACACACACACACACACTGAGAATGGTCTCAAAAACAACACATACCATACACATTTATTCGCATGTGAGGCAGGAGGAAAGATCCAATCAGAAGTGTCAATTGAGACACACACAGTGCATTTTGAAGCAGGTGTGAAGAGACACTAAGAGCTGTTCACAATGGTTGGATCACTGAATACGATGGTTAACACCAGGTCTGAACTGGGCCCTAAGGACAGACTACAAAATTCCTGCTAAGGAAGGGGTTTTGGTAACCCTCCTTCGGGCCATGTGCATTTGTTTTTAATGAAGAAAAAAGCAATCCATGGAGCGCTGGACGTTACAACGTTACGCTGTTTACATTTGTGTAGTCTTAACCGTCATAAATGGAAGATTACGGGTTCCGGAGCGCATTTGTATCACGGTGCGCAGAGACGAGAGCTGAGACACCGGGGCAGAGGTCAAGTGCTGCACTGATGTTGCAAGTTTGGTTTTCAACCCAGAGATGCCAGATGGAGGGCACTGAACCTCCATTCTCTCCCGTAACATGTTACAAGTCATGTATGTAACCATCACAATTACTCCGAAGCTGTTTAATTAAGGTAAAAATGTAGCATAGCCACGGGAAAATCCTGCATAGCTATAGCATATCTTTAAATAGCTAAGTTAATATTTTATAACTCTAAATCAAAGTTGTTGCTGCAGAGTTTGCATTAAGTTGTTGTTCTCTGCTGTGCATGTGTGTGTGTGTGTGTGTGTGTTTGGAAAGGGCACCAACCTTTATAAGCACTCCCCTTGGGGTAGATAAACCATATTTTGTGATGGGTTACTTCAAGTATTCATAACTCAGGCTAATTTGCGCCTTTTCTATTTTTTTTTCCACTTTATACCTCTATATCAATTTTTCCAACACAATAATATCTGGAATTCCTAAATATCATTGCAGGTGCTTGTTGGGGTCACTACTCGAGGCTTCTTTACTTTCCACATTCCCCTGCCCTGATTTCTTTATTTTATATTCATTAAAAATAAAAAAGTGAGCTTTATAAAATCAGCTGTAGTGTGTACATTTAGTACACACTACAAATTGTATTTCAAATATAACCACTGTTTTATTACCATTGAAGTCATAGACGCACATGCAGTTAACAGATGACATCATCATCCATAATCTTTGGCAATCATAATTGTATTGGGGCTGATGATGTCACATATTTATCAAATATTAAAGGTCATGTATGGAACATAACACAGTGTTGCCTGTACATTTCATTTAAAAAATGGATGGATGAGATAGACTCTGAGAGGAAAGCAACACAGCAGCAGATGAGTTTTCTCTATGTGCACAGCAGTGTGAGAATCCAAAAGGTCAAGAACATCAACCTTTTGTGAGCTAGACAGAAATGTGAAGGAAAACATTATTGCTTCGGGTTGTTACCACATAAAAGAGAAATGAGAATAGAAACATGAAAAACAAGTTAAGTGCAGAGGAGCTGATGTCAGCTGGAGTTCAGCTAGACACTGTCAGTGCCACACAAACTTTTACAATGATGGGCGCAAGTGTTGCCTGACCTTGCATTGTTGAAATAATCTGAGTAGTTATTACAATTCTGTTGCTATCACCTCCAAAGTCAATGGTTATAAGAGGGTCTCTTAACCTCCTCTCATCACCAGTCTTTAGATTTACACTGAATATACTCACCATGAGACAGAAATCAAGACCCTCTGGACAAACGCTGTACAGGTGCCCAACAGAAATCTTGAGAGAGACAGAGAGGTGTAAACTGGATGACAGAAATCAATATTGTCAACAGGAAGCAGTGTGCAAGGTGCAAACAAGGCCAGCCAGAGAGTGATTTCTGAGACCTTGGTTTGGTAACAGGAAACAATTAACAGCAGAAACCCTGCAGCTCACAAGCTGTTTTTGAGGGAGAGGAGTTAAGACAGAAACCTGCAAGAGAACCAGTGAACAAGTCAATACATTGTTCAACATGATCTATTTCCTTTCTGCCAACAGCAAACCTTTGTTAGGGTTTATAAAAGATTGTTGTCTGGTTCAATGGAAAACAGTTACTTGAAGGAACCAAAGTGATCATTAACATTCAACCAAAGCCAAGATTGTTCTTAAATACTGATTGTTAGAAGTACTAGATGTTGCATTAGACCACATCATCTTAGAGCAAGACAAATGCTACAACCTGAAATTAAGTGATGACTTTGTCTGCACTGAGTCATCTCACCACCGTCACATCAGCCAGTCACTGTCTATAGAAATGTGGGGTGGGCTGGTGGTGTAAGAGGGAGGGACTCACATACACAATATAAAGCATCAAAATAAAGCCTTCACAGAAGTACCAAAAATTACCACTAGAGTCCATCCATTTTCTCGGTTGGGTTGCGGTCATGGTGGCAGCAGGCTAAGCAGGGAATTCCATACATCCCTGTTCCTGGCAACACATCCTATCTCCTCCTAGGAGATCCTAAGGCATTCCCATGTCAAAAGGGATGTACTGTATAATCCCTCCATCATAATATGGGTCTCCCAAGGAGTCTCCTCCCTGTTGGACTTTCTAGGAAGAGCTCCAGAGGGTGATGCCCATGAGGCATCCTTACCAGATCTCTGACCCAGTGCAGCTGGTTCATTGTGATGCGAAGGAACAGTTGTCTACTCTGAGCGTCCGCCAGATGTCCACGCTCTTTAAGTCTGAGCCCAGCCCCCTACAAATGAAACCCTTTTCAGCTGTTTGCATCCACAATTTCATTCAATCACTATGCAAAACTCTTGACCATAGTGGAGTAAATCAAGAGCTTTACCTTCTGCCCCAACTCCTGATTTACCACCATGGTTCAGTGTTTGTATCACTGCTGATGCTGCCCCAAGACCTTGACATATTTGAACTCCTTCACTTGGAGCAGCAATTATTTCTCAACCCTGGTGAGTGGTCAGTGTTGCATTCTAACAGAGCCACCAGGACCACATCATCTGCAAAGAGCAAAGATGCAATCCTGAGGCTCCAAAAATGGAGACACCCCTCTCCTTGGCTGCACCTTGACATCCTGTCCATTAAGACCAATGACAGGACTGGAGACATGGGAAACTTGTGAAATGTGTTTGACTAGGTGAGAATGGAGACACAGCTCTCACTCTGTTTGTAAAGGGACCGAATGGCCCATAGCAACAAGCTCAGTACACCATACTCCCACAGTACCCCCCGCAGAGTGCCCTGGGAGACACGGCCATTAGCCTCCTCCACAAAGCACATGTAGGTTGGCTGGCCAAGCTCCCATGCTCCCTAAGCAGCCCTGTGATGGTACAGAGCTGGCCCACTCTTCCCCATCCACATTGTACCTCCTGAACCTGAGGTTCCTCTCTAGCACCCTGGCATTTACTTTCTGGTTTGGTCTGTACAGAGATGATTTTTAACCAGCATGCCCCAAAGTGTCTGCTCCATATGCCCATCCACTCTGTCCATTTTTGGATGAGCTGGGAGTTAGCAAGATGGCAACAGCAGAGCTACCCAGTCTGAGCTTCACAACCACTTTTCACAGACCTGTGGATGATCACAGATGCTTTGTCCATCTTTATTTATGGTCGATGACTAACATCCACACGCTGACAACCTGATGAACATTAATAAGAGCAGAGAAGTTTGGTTTACAACAGAAACAGAGGGGGTATGACTCAGGATGGAATCACTCCACTCTGTGTTTACACATAAAATTGCAGTTTGCTGCTTGATTGATGTTTAATAGCTCATTTACAAAAGCTTTGACCTTAACTAAACCGGGGCTGTGGATATTAACCCCAGTCTGCGCTGTCAAAGTTCTGCTCTATGAATGTCTATCTACCTTGACCTTGTCTGTATGAATCTTGTCTTAAGATGGTGAATGACTTGCATCAAAACATAACAGTCTGTATTTTGTCAGTGCTGGCATTTGAAAGTCCATCATCTACAGTATCATATTTACCTTCAGAATTCATAAATGAGGCCTTCAAGGCATAACCACCAGCATACAGCACAACTGCTTTGTGCTCTTTCACACACTCATTGTTTCAGAAAGTTTGTAACTAATACAGATGCTTACACAAGCTGCTACCAACAAAACTGGCAGAAATGCTGAAAAACTAAGTCTCTGGAGGTAGAAACCTGGAAGACCACCTGCTTGACAAATCCATTCCCCTGAGGGTAGGGGGTGGGGGTGTCGTTAGAGGCTGCAAATAAATCAGCAGCAACACTCGTTACATCTGAAAAAGAAGGTGAGAAGCATTTCAGGTCCACGAGCAGTTCTCCTGACTGAGCCAAGTGTTCTGAGAAAAGTCAGGATATCAGTCCTGACAAGCAAAGGTTCAAGCACACACTTGGCTTCTGAGTGCAGGAAAACTGGCTGGAGCACTCAAATGTACCCGCAGGAAATAAGAGGCTTTGCAAGTACCTTGAATCAGTAGAAAGCTTGGACAAGCAGATACAAGGACAGCTGAAAAGAAAGTGTGAAAGCTAAAGCCGAGGATCCTCGGCAGAATGAGAAGTATGATGGAGAAAAATTACCCCACTTCAAGTTTTAAATTGTGGGAGTGCTATTGTGTGTGTGTGTGTGTGTGTGTGTGCATGATGCATGGCATGTGGTTGTATTTGTAGTCTGAGAGCAGGACAGTGCTTTCTGTTTGATCATAGATCAGAGGCGCTGCGTGGCCATCACAGCTCTGTCTGCCATTACCACACACACACACACACACACACACACACACAAACATGCGCACACACACACACACACACCCATCACATCACCAGGGCAGAACAGCTCAGACCTTTGGCTAACAGATGAGCTTTGAGCTGAATGTGAAACCTGCTTGTTTCTCATCCTTCACAAAACCAAGGTCACAGAAGGGCAGTCATCACCAAACAGTGGACACATGATATGTCATGAGGATATAGGGTATTTTCACATGGACTTTAATATAGTTTCAGGCAGACACATCCAATCTTTATGCAACATATGCAACCTTATTTTTCATCAAGTTCCCTCAACGCTTCTGTAAAAATACTAAAGCCCATGATACAAAGGGACTTGTGTTCTCATTTTAGACCCATCAGCTGGACTTGTTTTCTCTTTCAGCTGTCACATTTCATTTAGTGCTCTCCTGCCTCCGGCAATGTAGGCAGCAGCCCCTCAACGTTGTGTCACTGCTATTGGTGCTGCTCGGACTTCCATGAGGCAATGATGAGGTCACATTCGTTAAAGAGGAACATCTTCCACTGGGCAAAGTCACAAAGGATGGCACAGTGGATTATAGAAGGCTTTGGGACAAGTTTTACTGGTTCTGGTGAATGCAATAGCTCAGGCTTAATTTAGACACAGACAGATTCTGGTTTTCAGCCAGATCACGAGGGTCAGTGTTTGTAGCAGGGCAACATTTACAACTCAGTTAAGACAAGTTAGGCTTCTTCATGTTCAGCTAATGCTCTTTCCTGTGACTCTCTCTGGACCCTCATATATATTTTTGTCACTTTAATGTTACATGGAGCCTGTACTGCTTCTTATCAGGCTTCTACACTAAACTTATCAGTGACACCATGGTATGATGACATTTGAATTCAATAAATACATTTTTCCGATGTGGAATTATTTAACCTGCAAATGGTGACAGTCACATACAATGTTCCACCAAATAACCCAAGATCCCATATTCTCCTTCAGCAGCTCTCACAGATGTGTTTGTGCAGACTGTATGATTATAAGGTTGTGAATGTTATTCTCTAGCTCAATAGCACATATAATCACACAGTGCCAGGCTACTGAAAACTGCTTCATGTGACATTCAACATCATTTGTTCTTCCATGTTCCTACAGATCCTCAATACTCATTATGTGCAGATATTGACTCTGTCATGTTAACTGTGTAAAGACACTAATGAAATCTGTGTAATGTCATCCTGATAATACACGAGAATAGGCCCAACCTGATGAAAAGTGTTACCATGCAGACAAAGAGCAATCCATAATAAAGTGTGTTCCTCATTTCAAGTGTGGACACAGAAACCTTGACCTTTTCAACTCCAAAAGGGAAAAGTATTTTTAAGGACACGAATCGATGCCTGTGACAGAGAAGGACACAGTTTGTTGAACTTCCCCTCTGCTGTCTGTTCTCATAACACTGAGACACCCAGACACTGACACGTATGATTTGGGATGTCCCTGAGCATTTTGAGGAGCTTTAAATACCATTACGTCTGAACAGCAGTGAGAGATGTCTCAGGCCATCTGCATGAATTCTCCCAGCCTTGAAAACAGTTATGAGATGCCACTTCAAAGTACAAACAAGAGCTGAGATGCTTTCCAAATGATTCTTTGCTTTTCTGCCTAAAGTTTTTGGTTTGTGATACAAATGTATTGATTTTGTGTGCTGAATATGGAACCCATGTGAGGCAAATTATTGTTTTTTTTTTGTTTTTTGTTTTTTTTCCATTTCTTCTCTGGGCAGAAGCTTTGAAATAAAAATAAGTTTAAAGAAAGAAAGAAAGAAAGATACAAGTTACTACATTAGAAAATATGATAGGATTTGTACCTTAATCTCTTGAGTGACAGCCCTGTGTATGACCCATTCTCTAATCCCAGTGTGATTCTTCATGTGTGGGCTTTGGTGCCCTCTCAGAATGTGAATAACATCTCAAATCCACATTATGAAGTAAGGATCTGACAGGAAGTGAAAGAAAAAAACACTAGGTTACATATGTAACCAAGGTTTTCTATATTCGTGTGTGGATACTTTTTAAGACAAATCACTAACTCAGTGGTTAGCCACACATGGTTATATAAGCACAACACGTGCACAGTCTCTTTGGTTAACCTTGATTGAAACCTTCTCAGTGCAGCTGCTAGGCAAGCCTGACAACACCAGCTCCAAACCTCGTGGGGGGACATCTGGCTGTCTGTGGTTGGGGGTAATCCCACAGGCACCTTTGGGAAACCGTGCAGTTTCCAAGGATGAACACAAGGTACCTTTTAAGCCACCACCACTCCCCTCATAGTCGGGGGAGACTCGCCCAACCCCATTTCAGGAAGGGAGTGGTGAGTATCCTGGGCCGTGCAGGAAAGGGGGCCCACCTGCCTTGATTGAAACACTCCCCAGTGATTGGAATGCTGCCCTTGTTGATGGAGCCTGCGCTCCCTGCAGAGTGCCGCAACCCTGTGGCTAAGAACTCTGCTCTCTCAGGGACCAGGCCCAAACCCTGAGTCTGTGGGGAAAGGGCCTGCTGGAGCATCTGGCCTGAACATGGCAGATGGCATCAGAGGCAGCCTCAGCAAACAGGCCTGGTTTTTCCCCCTGCAGCTGTGACTGAGATAGCCAGAGCTGGGGTGGTGCACTTTAGCCTTTTGTGGCTGAAATGAGTAGATTACAAAAGCAAACGCTTCCTGTTTCTGTCTGCACCCCCACCGTACTCATATAGATTATGTTTATTTATGATTTCTTCTTCATTTTTGTCAGAAATCAATATTATGTCCCTCAGGTTGTCAGGCAGCTGAAGATTCTTCACATGTGAATTTGTGAATACATATGCTAAAAAATGAATGGGGACTCTGCTTCTGCTTCCAGGGACTGTTCACCAGCAGGAGGATGATTTCACTATAGTATGTTTCTGGATTCACATCTCCCATAAAGTGCCGAGGTTACACAAGTGAATCATGGTTGCTGTGCTTTTTGACAGTCTGCTCATGTGCTGTCACCCACCTGCCCACCTTTCTCTATCATGAGTAAGAAACACAGCAGTGAGGGCACACGACAGCTATTAACCACACACCAGCTCTCAGCAGTGATGGTTTTAGCAGTTAGTCTTCATGACACAGTTTATTTATTTTCTATTTCTATTTATTAATTTATTTCCCCAAAATCCTAAAATTTCACAGTTATCAGTGGAGAAGTTGTAGCAGAACAGGATTTCTGAATCTGTGTGAATGTAACGGTCACAGGGAGAAAGAAATGGGGCATACATACACATGCACGTGCACACACACACACACACACACACACACACACACACACATGGAAATGGCATACTAATGGTGTATAATGACAACATTCCTCAAATGCAATACATAGTGAATATTCAGTGGCCCATTTGTCTAAATTGTGACATTATTTTTAAAAAAGGCAAATGTCTACATGTGGAATTATTCTGATGGAATAATATAACTGGGATTAACACTGCATACAACCAGATACTTTATCATTCTGTTAATCATATTTAGTCTAAACTGTCAGCGGATGATGCTTCAGCACTATAGGTGATGATATTTTGTTAAACAGACAGTCTGACTAGACATGTGTCATGCCCACACAGAAGGTAAATAAAGAACCATGTTTCATTATAATGAAAATACAAAAGTTGCACATTGCTGCTCTTGAAAAAGGTCCCATTTCTAATGCTGTCATTTGAATGGTTTATATATAAGTGATCTGAAAACTACACACAACAACAGACCAATGAAGAATGTAAAACAATTGCTAATCAATTGCTGCATCACTGACAATCCAATATTGTAAAGCTGCTGATATTAGGCAACTAGCAGGTATTCACTTGAAATCAAATGTACTAATGTTATTGATGCTGTGGGTGGTGATAAAAACCACTGCTGTCTGATATTTGGTACTATGATATCTACAAAGTACAAAATATGTGTGCCAAAACATAACACCTCCTCTTTCAGCCAATCAAATGCTAGAAAGTCTATGTCATCTTGAAGACATAAACTTAACACATTGAAGGCAACTGAGCCTCAGTGTCTAATGAACCTGATATAATTTGTCACACTCATAAAGAAATGTAACAATCAACACCTCATATTACATTTGAGTTCATAAACATCTAACACCTGAGCTACAGGATAAAACCCAATCAAGAACTGAAGCTAGATTTTTCAATCTATGTTTAGTAACAGCATCCTTCTGGGATGTTGACGCCTAATGCCCTTGTCTTGTATGCATCAGTGTTGTGAGTGACTGATGTATGGTGAGGGAGACGTCACTTGTCAACCTGGCCTGTCACACTTGTCAGGAAGTTGATTCATTAATCATGTTGGACTCCACATGGGAGAGCCGCCTCCATTTGGCTGAGGTCTAAAACACCTGTGGCAGCAGGCCAAGCTCTCTGCTGTGAGCTGGAATCATATCTGGAAGTGCTATATGTCAAGAGCAGCCTTCAAAAGGGAGGGGGGGCACACATTAGAGAGGATTGATGTCCATCATCCTCTTTTAAAGTTTGATGAGATGAAACTTTCACAGCAGTCATGCACACTGTGGATGAAAAGAAATACCTGTTTGGAAGAAGAATATTGCAGAGGCTAGATCGGTTTGAAATAGATGTTGAGGACATCTGGACAAAGTGACTGCTGTGAATGACATTTCTGTATGTGTCACAGTAATGAATCCTGACTGACTAACAGCAGCCATTTTTCTTTTTTTTTTTCTTTTCTTTTTTTTATGGCTGCTAATCAGTAAAACTATAACGGTATCCTGCAGAGTGTTTGACCTTAATAGCTAAGTGGGTCGTCACTTTGTTTGTATCATGTATAGATGGCTGCACTTGCATGTGGGTGATGGTGATGGTGAATGGACTACACTTATATGGCACTTTACTGGTCTTATCGACTGCTCCTAACCCTTTACAATATTTGCTCACATCATCAAACCACCAACTGTCTGGTCAATGGATGACCTGACCTGATCTCCTTAGCCACAGTCATGTGATGTATATGTACAGTCCTACACATTTGCAGATTGCAACGTAGCTTTCACACTCTCCCAGTGAGGACGGCACAAATACGCAACATGTCCACTGTTGCTTGGATATTAGATGTTTAGATGCAGAGCCAACTTGCACGCAGACTTCTCAAACATCTCCATGTGCACATCACTGATAAACAACATAATGACAAGCGTTTTCTCTTTGCCAAGTTTTACAACGCTTAATTATCAGATTTGTGGTTAAAGTCCTGTTTGTGCTACTCTGTGATTGTGAACACTGATCAACACCATCACTGTTTGTCATTGGCCATTATTTAGAGTGAAAGTCATTTATTGTCCAGGCTGCGTTTGTTTGACAGCATCTGTCATTGGTGTAAATTTTAGGGAGGATTGCTGATGTTGCTTATTGAATACTAGGGACTTTGAATGACAGCAGTTGAAGGGACAGCTACAAAAAGGGTGAGTCAGTATGTTGCTGAAATAATACACACATTCGTTCGAAGTCCACATTTCATGTTCAATTGTCTCTAAAGCAAATATCAAGTTCTCTCAGGTCATTATGTAGCAATGTTCTGACTCAGAGCAACCTCGGTTTCCTAAAGAAGTGAAGTGGCTGTGAATGTTTCTGAGCAATCTTTGATTTCCATTTCCACGGCAACATGTTGGAATATACAGGCACTGTCACTTGAACTACCTCGATGAAGGCACAGGGTGGTGATGATTCTATGCGCATGAAATACCAAAGGACCCATGAACATGGCCTGTTTCTATCATGACTGCCTTCTTGCACGTGCATCAATAAAGTGACATCTGCTCAGTTTGGCTGATGGATCTAACACACAGGCTCCGGAGTAGTCCACACATCAAACACTGATGAGAAAATATAAAAATACATTAAATATATATAATATATAAATGCAATGGGTTTAAAAAGAATTGACTTTGCAACATGAATCTGAACAGGATTTACAATATTACCTTTGTGAAAAGTGGGACAAGCTTTGCAAAATGACCTTGTCAGGAAACGCCAGGGTCTCTGACAGACTGGCTCTTGAGAGAAAGCCAGAGTGCTTGGTTTAAGATTATGTATCCTAACAACAGTCAGGGTCAAAGAACAGACGCTGCAGGGTTTGGATGTGAGCCATGTGAATGCTGTGAAAGATGAGTGATCTTCTGTGTTTGGTGAGTGAGAAGTCTCATAAGGTTTACAGGTTTTATTATTGCAGGATTCAACTGCCAACAAAGACAGACACAAACCTAATGACCAAACCACAGGAGTGCATACAGTGATTCCCAGAGTGCAGCAGGTGTCACACTGACATTCAGGACTCTATTTTAAAGATTCAAAGCTCATGGTTTAAAGCAAGAGCATTTTAACTTGTGTCCATGGCACTTTAGCTATTTCAACAGTTGCTGATCCAGGTGCATGGTTTCAAGTGGGTTATTTTATATGATTATTGTCAGTGTTTTAGGAGTGCTTTGGATGTTACATGTAATAAACCAATAATCCAATCACAGCGCCATCTCCCATTCCCTTTACAAGCCAGCTGCACTTGTACCTCGGTGGATTGCGGTTATAATGGTGCCATGTTTCACATAGAGTTAGATTTGCCTTTTGGTCAGTCCATTACATACTGTCACTGACTAGTGAGCAAAGTCCTGGCTGTGTGCAACTCTGTGCACTCTGAGTGAATCAACATGCTGCCCAAAGCTCCACAGTGAAGTAACAACACAAATCACAACATTAGAGATATTTGATGTAGTGTGAATAAATCTAATGCAACACATTCATTCATGTATAACAGGCAGAGTGTATGCACTCTGTGTCTGCCTATGTAAGAACATATTGCTCTGTTGCTCTACAGTAACAGTGTGTGATTGACCGGCAAAAACCAGTTCTTGAGTCGGTAGTTCAGTCGCTTTCTGCTGTCTCAAGTTATCAGTGCACCAAAATAATGAATCTGACCACAGCTTATTACGACCAACAAACCCATGGGTGCACTGATAAGCCCAAGTGTATTTGCTGTTTAAACAATCTGGCTGCTGGAAAGGAGCCTGACTGTCTTAGAGCCTTTAAGCCCCTTGTTTGGTTATAAAACATTAGGAATTTAGCCTGCAGAGTGAGACTGGACTTCAATGGTTAGCATGCTAGCATGCAAACATTCACTAATACGGACAAATCACAAAGTCTAGCTGAGGCTTATCAAAATGTAAAACACTTTTACAAACTGCAATGACCTTTTTGATATAACTCAACTGTAATTCTTTCAAAGTATTGCTGCTGTGTCATTTATAGAAAACTATTAATATCAGTTGTTACCCTGCAGTTGGTGGGTTGAAGAAAGTGACAGTCTTTTACACCATGCAGTATGTGTTATATACAATGATGCCTCGTTAGGCATGATTGACTGGCATCGCATGTCCTCTATCTCCACTGGAAGCCATCCAATGAACAACTCAAAGCATAATTCTGCTGGA
This sequence comes from Caranx ignobilis, assembly GCA_021432705.1. Taxonomy (NCBI): domain Eukaryota; kingdom Metazoa; phylum Chordata; class Actinopteri; order Carangiformes; family Carangidae; genus Caranx; species Caranx ignobilis. The sequence goes on from MU269980.1 coordinate 4,075,058, forward strand.
GTCAGAATTAGCGTGGTTGGCTGTCGCCTGGTTGTGAATATCATTGCATCAGAAGACAAAGTTGAGCTTTTCTTAGCTGTCCCCTGCAGTGCTGCTGGACTGTTTTTAAATCTCTTTAGTTCAGCTGGCAGTGCCAGGCTGTTAAGACAAGGGCCCAACCACAATGAACAGTGGCCTGTTGCTGTCCCTGATTTAGTCCCAGTCAGTATGTAAGAATGGCCTATCTTGTTTTGTGATGAAACTTGAATAAAGCCCCTACAAGGAACTTTTAACTGGATATGCAAAAGTCTCTCATTTCTGTTGATGTCTCTTTGTGACCTTTGTGACAGCAAATGAGGCAATTGGTGGGAAGATAAGCTATTTCTAAATAGTGTAACTCTTTACCTTCAGGAGGCAATGGACGGGTCGGTCCACCGGATGAAACGATACGGCACTCAGACCAGAGGAGAAGGCACAAGGCTATATATTAACATTGAGTTGTTGCTACACTAGCGAGTAAAAACTTAAATCATCACTATATTTTCATCTGGCTGATATTGGGATGGATCCACAATGAGAATCCTACTGCTTTTGTCCACAGGGGTCGCCAAAATAAACACAAAATGAAAGTTCCTTGTAGGGGCTTTAATGCATGGTTCAAAAAAAAAAAAAAAAGAACGTAAATATGCTCAGCAACATGTTGATCACATCATAACATCCCACTATGTAAGCACTGGCTAAAAAGTTGCCAAACTGACTTCAGGGAAAGAAAAACTCTAAATGCCATCAGCAACTCACTTTGAGATGCACAATGTGCTCTGTTTCTGCACAAACTAAACTCTTGTTGTTGTTGAGTATTGCCTGTGGACTGGATTATAACATTTCTTATGGCCACTGCCTCAAAAATATTCTTACTGTTGTCGAATATTTTAAAGAGTCTATAAAACTTTTCTTGTAGAAGCTCCTGGCAGTTAAACAGAGAGGACAGGCATCTGTAATCGTATTCAGTGTTAAAGCCTTCTTCAGATGGTGCATTTCTAACATACGGTTCCATGCATGAATATATGACACCCTGACACCTATAATGCGCTCCGTTTGGAGGCTGAAACTGTGATATTGCAACAGTTCCCATGAAGTCTGAGAAATGCTTCTTAAGCTGTGATAGAGCCCCCCTGGGCATTGCCTCACTGTTCGGTGTTGACTGATGTGGTTGTTTAGTAGAAAAGCAGAGTTAAAGTGAACTTTTGGGGAAACAAGACACACTTACTTTCTCTGCCTTTGGAATAAGTTTATTGTCTATGTGTGTGGAATGTGTGAATGTGTGTGCATGGGCATTTGTGAATTGGGTGAGGTTGGGCTCAAACATATAAGGAGACTGGTAGAGAGCTACTCGAGGGACGCTGAACCAATTTTACCTTATGTAATGTGACTCTGGGGAAATCAGTGCAGTGACACAGTGTTTGTGGAAACGATATGATGGCGGATGCATTTGCAAAAAGTGAAGAGAAAAATATTGCCGAGGCAGCATGCAGACCAGTTTATGAATGTTTGGCATCAGCAAGAGTGTCAAGGGAGTTATGTCGAAAACAACATAGCTGTAAATGGGACGTCTATTTCTCAGTATGTATTGCCCAGTATACTGCTCTATGAAAAACTCAGATGTATAAACAGTCAGAGAAAGACAAAAAGAGCACGACTCAAGTGGACTGATGGCTTGCGGAGAAAGCAGTTGCAGGTATTGTCAGTTACTCCACAGTGTTACAGTCTACCTTTTAATGACTTCTCAAATATCAGTGAAATAATTTCAGGCTGTTAATTGCCATACAAGTGGTTTATTTCTTCAAATGTATGTTTGCATTGTGTAAGAAAAGCAATTTATTCAAGTTGATTTAAAAAAGTAAGTTTCACTTTAGTTTAATATTCATGATGATACATATTACTAAATATAGATTATATGACTGGACCATGATAAATGGACCAGCATCCAACTCCCCAGTACTGTGACTGTATGTCTGACTGGACTGGACACAATATGAGTCTGGACTCTGTTAGGACTGTTGTTGAGACACATGCAGTGTAAGAAGCACAACATCTTAAAAAACATCAACAACCAACAGTTTGTCTGGAGGTTAGAGAAGCAGCAGCAGCCAGCACGCATGAGATGTTGACTGTTTAAGTAGGTGAATTAACAACTAGGTCTTGCCTGTTCATCCATGGCTATCTCTCACTTTGATGATACACAATGCCTTCTTTCATACATGATGACATTTTAGCAGATGAATGTGGCAGTGTGTTAGGTCCCTGTCCCCTCAACCTACGATGGTTACCCATGAACTACTTCTGGATCTTATGCTGTTTCGTGGAAGGAATGATGCCAGGCATCGCCAGCCATGCACCTAACTCAGTTTCAGTCCAGCCTGTCCCCCAACAGTGGAAAATAGTGGTGCACAAAATAAGAACAGGACATCCATTTTTTATTAACAAGTTTGAGGGTGTTCATATTAAAAAAAAAAAAATGAACCCCTCCCCACCCCCCCCAATCCCTCACATATCAACAGAATTGATTCATCATAAGGACTTGTTGCAGACTCTTTTTTTTTTTTTTTTGCTCTTCTTTATATGATCTCCTTGCACTTCACTTTTGTGTTGTCCTTCATTTGTAAGTCAATTTGAATAAAAATATCTTCCAACTGAGAAAATGTATATGATTATCTTGTCACTGTGGTTTTCATGCATAATTCATGTCTGCCAGTTGAGTTCCATACAGGGTCACCAGTAGTTGTTTAGGCATGAACTGTATTATTTACAGAATCACCTAGACTGGATAACATGATTATGACCTGGAGACATAAGAGGCTAATGAGAGGCATAATGTCCCCTGCAATATTTACAGCAGTTTTCCAGATCATAATTTATTTTGCCTCCACACTTGAAAGTCAAGATTTCCCAGTTGCACCTTCCTGCCCCTACGCCCTTCAGCTAAGTGCCACTTCCCAGACTTTATTGCAGTGGAGAGAAAAAAAATGCTTGCCCTGCCTCCTTCATGCATGAATGAAAGCTGACTAGGATGTTGTTGCAGCAGCAGATCTTCAATCCAATTCTTATTTTGTTATTCGACTCTATTCAGTACAGATATGCCATATTTGACTTGGAGCCAGTGGCAGTAGTGTCATGTTTGCTATAGTATGACAGCATGCTAACATTTACTAATTAGGACAAAACCCCATGCAGAACTGAAGCTGATGGGGATGTCATTGGTTTTATAGGAATTTGGTTACAATAGGTACTATTGATTGCTATGCTACTATGCCTGATAATGGGTGGCACCAAGTCCATGTGCTTGCTGTTTTTTGCAGTAAAAAAGTGTATTTTTGGCCAACTATATTGAGGTCATTCTATAATTGTTTTGTTTGATGACGGAGATGTACGCACAGAAAGAACTCTGAGTGTACCAGACTGAACAACAGGCGGTACAACCCCAGTCCTGTCACCGTGGAGGAGAGGATCTGTTGTTGGGATCCTGAACTGTTGCACATGTACAGACTCAGCACCCACATGTTCTTGTTGCAGTATGAGATGATTTTAACCATGTCACTCCCACCTCTCACCTGACTGGCTTCACTCCATATGTTGACAGTTCCACAAGGAAGATAAAGACAGTTGATCTGCTGCATGTCAATGTCAAAGAGGCTTGCACTACTTTAACTCTGCCATCACTGGGCAGATCTGAGCATCATCTGGTGTTTCCTCAGTCTTCCTACAAACCCTGTGTGCTGACAAAGGCTGCAGCCACCTGCTCATTCAGGAACTGGACCCAAGAGGCCAGTGAGTCTCTGAAGGAATGTTTTGAGTGCACAGGTTGGAATGTACTGCTGGAGTCACAGTAAAGTGATAATATCAAGGACACTGGCCTTTGAACGCAGCACAGACTAAATTAACCTTGTACGGACACTTTATGTCCTGACTGACATCTCTCTATGGGTGTGTGGTGAGAGTGGCCTCACATCTTGCATGTGTGTGCACAGTGTGACATGGAAACTACTCTGCTGCTGACAAGAAGGTGCTGGAGAGGGTGATCAATTTCCTCTCCATCAAGGACATCTTCTTTTACTGTCACATTATTGCAGTGGTAGGAGTTTCATTCTCTTCATATGAAAGCGTGTTTTAGAATGAATCTAATTTCCAAACACTTAATCCTGGGTAAGCAGTAACATAAGGTCCTCCGCAAACAAAAGGGGCCTTCAGGAATGGAGACAGGGAAAAGTGTGAGCAACAGGAGATGAAGAGCAGAATAAAGCAGGTTATAAAAGAAAAGAGGAGAGGGGGCTGCAGCACATCAACACCAGAGAGGCGTAGATGAGGATGAGAACCATCACAGGCTAGAACAGCCAGGCAACATCAGGTGAAGTGGACAAAGCCAATGACTTCAACCCGTTCTACAACAGCTTTGACACAGTCTCACCTGTTCTTCTTCCCACTGCTTTAGATGCAGCTTCTCATACTGTATAGCATTTCCTCCACAACCTGTCACCTCAGCTGCATTTCCTTCCACACTGGAGTCACATCTCCTGTCCTCCACAGTGGAGGAGATGAGGGCTGAGCACACATCCTGGAATAGCAACAGGTCCAGATGGTGTGTGTCCGAGGCTGTTAAAAGACCATGCAGCCCAGCTAGATGAGCCTCTCCTGACGATCTTCAGCTTAAATCTACAAACAGGAAGGGTCCCAGTCATGTGGAAAACATCATGCTTTGTTCACTTTTGGCTTTCAGGGAAAGATAAGGAGCATTATAAATGTAGCTTTGAACACTGTTCCCTAACCCTAACCCCATTCAGCAGTGTTCAGTGTATATAAGGGGCTGAAATGTATCGCTCACTTTCAGAATACAGATCAGCAGTGTTTACATCCCAGAACAGCAATCACTGTTAACGTTCTGGGCTTTAATAAATGTAGATACAGTAGTCTAAACATCAAACATAGTAAGGTGAGATTTCATCTGCTCTGACCCATTGCTGCCATCTTTACCATTTTTTTTTAACTGAACTTCAAAATAAAATGGTTTTCAATGTTGCTATGACATCAGTTTCTATCTAAATGCCCATCATCAGTTTTCCTCAGAACTGTTGCTCCTCGAGCATAGGACCTGAATAACAACATTTCTGAGATCAGTCATACCTTTCCTGCAGATATTATTTTTACATCAGGGTGTCAGAATGGCACATGAGGCTGCAACTGAGTAATTCTTTGGAGACAGAGAAATACAATAAGCCGCCTTAGGAGAGAACAAGTGGCACCTGAGACTTGTTAACCCTTTCTGCAGTTTCTTAGGTTTTTCCTACAGAGGTGACAAAAGCTCATGGGGACACTCAGCAGGAGGATCTCTCATGAAATATTTGTATACTATTACTGGTGTGTCAAATATTAACTACCACTTTGGATGGGTGTAGGTCTACTTCATCGGGAGCCATATTACCATTATGATTTATCTGTGTGCAGCAGATAATATGACATTGCACAAGGGAGATGAGCTTTGGAAAATGTAGGACATGTGAATATAGGCTGGATCCCACTGTTACCAGACTGTATGTGGGAGAATAAGAGCTGTGAGTAAACCAAACTACCCAAGAAATGCAACAAACCTAGCCTTTGTATGTCTATGACCGTCCATTTGGATGAGTTTACAATGAATCTATGGACTGCTTGCACATATCCTGGACCAGTTTTGATAATAAAGCTTAATTTACAAACATGAGCTAACTTCAAAATGTGACAGTGTACTTTAATCACACTATGATCTCCTCTCTGTTAAATTAAACATTACCTTAATCATACAAACCTGTATTTTATTCATACAGCTGTATCCTTGAAGGTTTCATTCAGGTTAATTTGCAGGTTTGTCTTTTTGTTTGTTTTGTATTGAGGCCTGTCTCTGTGATAAGTCAATGACAGGAGCCTCTTGCTGTCACTGCCAGAACACGTTGTCTAAGCAGCTTGTTTGCTAAATGTAATTGTTTGCCAATAGATTACATCCATGTCAACAAATGGAGCATCAAAATGGATAGCTGGTCTACTGTTAGTCTGTTTGTTGCAGACTAACCAGCTGAACTGAGTTGACCAAGTGAGTGAATGGGTAATGACTTAGGACTTTATTTTGTGATTTTATTTTGTGATTTTATTTTGAAAGCCGTCCTTTTATGACCTATTCCATTAGCATGTTATTTATGAAAACAGGGTTCAGGTGGAGAGAGAGAAAAGGCTGCGAAATCAACTTAACTGTAAGAGGTGCTGCTCAGAAAACATTGGACCTAAGGTTGCCACCTTTTAGGTGAAGAAAAAAGGGATGCCCGCTACCCCAACACCACACACACATACACACCCAGACCCACAAACAAGGCCAGACCAGAGGTGCCCCTTTCCAATCCATCTGTATGTGGATCAGGTCATCTTGGCCAACTTTGGCCTTTCTTCATTTATTATTCCCCAGGAAGGATGACATGGGTGAAGTGTGAAGTGAAAGACAAAAGGCTGTGACTGTAACTGAAGCAGAAGAGCTAGGCAGGGTTGCGGTTGAGAGCTAAACATCAGACACGTCTGCATCAGGGTATCCTGTGATAAAAAGTGATGGTGCGTTACACAACTGATAGTGAAGGTCTATGTGACGGTAACAAAATCAGTGATTATCTCAAAGACCATCTCAGTTCAGTTACAGTGCAGTCATGTTAGGGATTGTAACACACTCTTACTATATGTGTGTTCAAGTAGGTGTGGTGACTACAAAGAGTGTCCCTGAGGCAGCAACCAAATGAACCCAATTACAAATGAGAAAGTCACCTTAATGGTGCAATGTATATTATGAGGCCAGAATTTTAAATGAAATGTCCAGATTATGAACTACCACCATCAACAGTGTGTTAGAGACCTTCATCTATTGTATTTTAGAGGTATCTACTGAAATGAAATGGTAAACAGGTATGCTAACTTGTCCTGTGTTGTGATACCACTTTGTGACAGTAGAATCAGTGTAGCATCTAGTCTGTGCTCAGTCCTATAGAAGTCCTGCAGAGCTTGAAGTTACACTACAGCTCAGACTAGTATCACAGACAGAGAGAAGAGAAGCTGTAGAAAAGCCGAAGCTCATAGAAAGCATCTTTATCTCCATCCCAAAGTACCAAGTCCAATGGCAAAGAAAAGAACTTAATGTTGGTGCAGCTTTCCACCTGTGGACACAGGTCTTAGGGATTGAAAAGATGCTTTTTGATACTGAGCTCACCAAATTTCTCTTAGACTGGTAAAACTCTAACTTTATCTCCCTGGCAAAAAGTGTCAACAGTAAGAACACATCTAATGAGAAACTGTGCAAGTATTTCAAGTCTCATAGCGAGTTACACTTAGTTACAGATTATAACTGATGACTGGACTTCAAGATTGTCTGGATCCAGTAGACCAAACTCTGCTGGTTCTATAATATGAACACTGAGGTCTTATCAAACCTCTAGTTGTTTGCTCTTCATTCCATGCATTTCTGTTTGGTAGTTCCTAGTCTTCACATTGTATATCTCAGCACGTTTATACCAATAATCATATAGTATTTCTTTCATATCTCTCTCCACTACTTGTTCTACACACAAGACCTGACTGTTTTTCTGTATCAGGACCAGAATTCCAGATACTCCTCCCAACACACTGTGACAGCACCAGTGGTGACTTAACTGCAATATGGGCACACATCACAGCTGAAAGCTTTACATAGCTAGGGGAAAGGCATCATGGGCTGGAGTCCCTAATTCAATTTCATTGGACCAGCAGACCCCAGCAAGTTGTTTCTAATCACATTAAAGATCAGAGTCTACTCTGTTTTCCAGTTTAGAGAGATAATTGTTTGTCTTCGAAGAAATTATCCCTCTGTTCAAAGTCAGTGGGATAGCAGACTGGAAACAGTGTGTTAAAGGAAACATTGAATGTGTCACGTGTTGCGGGGGTCTTAATCTCCCTGATGGAGTTATGTTCCAGCCCACTCTGAGGGAGCGGGTATCTAAGAGCATGCTCTACTCCAAACCATCTGGTGTTGGTACGGAGGCAGACGGCCGGGCAGGTGGGCACCAGAGCTCAGGGACCCAGGTGTCCTTGGAGCTGAGATCCTAGACTGAGCCTGCAGATTACAGCCACTAATTAGTCATCAGGCCAGAGTGCAAGCAAACTCCTGCGCCTGTGTCACACCAAGCCCTGGTGTGACACACATACATATACACACACATGGGCTATGAGTCAGACAATTAGAAGAGAGTAAGTGGTTGCATACCTTACAACACATGAATGATACCCAATCAGCACAGTGGTCAGACTGAAAACTCCAAAGGCCTGTGCTCTGCTGAGGTCACAGGCTTAATTTGCTCATTTTGTTTTTCCCTCTTACTCATCAATATGTATAACACAGTTTATGACTTTATTATCTTACTGTAGGCTCACATGATTAGCTTCACAAATGTTACTTGGGTGGCTTGTAATTCAAGGTAGATAAGTTTATTCTTGTTGACAGATAGTTATACGGATATTATTTCTGTTCTACTACTTTGCAGATTACCAGTTGCTGAAGTGCAATATTCTGATGTTGTCATGGTTACAGTGATAATACAGTAACATATGATGGAATTGATACAGTCAAGTTATGGCGGTTTGGGTTAAGAAAAGTCATTCATTGGAGATAGAAGCTGTGTCTCAATTCAGGGGCTCCATCCTCTGGAGGATACATTTGAAGGCCGATTACATCACAGCGTCAGGACAAGGCCTGTCCTAATTCAAAGGCTCCTCCAAATGTGCCCCACAAATACGACCTTTTGTTTCCTGTTTGAGGAGGACACACTGCACATATCCTTCATGGCCCAAGATTCTCTGTGCGCCGTCACTTAGCCACCTAGCATGCTAGCTATCGGAATATTGATGTGCACACTGTAGCCATAGTAGCCGTGCTTTGCCACCAGCTTGGAGGCGTGGTCGCCAGCTGAGAAGGGCTCTGCTGGCCACATTGACTGAGGCGATGAGCTGAGTAGCTGCTGGAAGCCTGAAAAGCAGCGACTAATCTTATGACGTTGATTGCATTGGGGCACAATCAGCAAATGCTCTGGAGGCTAGACTGTCCCATTTACCAATGGTTGAGACAGGTGTCGGAGGAGCCTGGGCTGGGTCCTCCAAAGGATGCAGTCCCTGAATAGAGGCACAGCTACAGGATCTTTGTCATCATGGTTACAATTCTAAGCACATGGTCAGTGTTGTGGAATAAGGTGTATCTTTGAACGGTAATAAGCTGCTACACAGATGAGCTGCTGTATTAATGACAAAAATTACACAAACAAGGTGTGAGGAAGAAACCATGTTGGCACCACCTCTCTGCTTTTTTTTTTCTTAAAGCCTTTGAATATCTATTTGTGACAGGACAGTCACATGTCTTTCCAGAGAGAGAGAGAGAGAGAGAACAGTTTCTATTCAATATTCAGAAGAAGTGGTTCTCCTGATGTGTATGAAGCGTGTAGCTACCTTTGCCTGAGAGCAGCTGTAGGATGTATTCTCTAGGTTTGAGCTTTAGTATCAGAAAGACAGAAAGATTACATACATGTATATGGGGACTGCCCATATATCCAGGACACAACATACAATCAGACCAGGTGTGAAAATGTGACAGGGGAGGGAATAAGAACTTTGCACATAATGTAAAATTGCACAGTAGGTGAATTTGGTTCTGTGGGAATTTAAGTGCCTTCCTGAGCCTCTGCTCTCCCAATGTCCACTTTCTGCTTGAGTGCCAGGCAGGAGGAGGAGGTAGTAGCAGACTGTGTCAGATGCAGCAGACATGTCAAACAGGATGAGGGCAGAAGAGAAGGAGAGCAGAGTGGAGAGCTTCTCCAACAGTGAGCAGTCAAGTCTCAAGTCAGTGCAATAACATGTTGTGGCATCTGAAATACAGGAGGTTTTCTGAAGTTTATTTAATGCTCAAATTGCAACATAGTGACCGTTTCAAATAGCACTGAGGATAATTCAAAGAAAAGCAGTAACTTTGTTCTTTGCACAGAGAACTCAACAATATTATTTTTTTCAACAGCAAAGTGAAACGTTCAGTTCTCTCCTATGCAAAACAGTTCAGAAATGATTGGTTCCCCCAAACTAGATACAATAAATTTGTCAGAAATGGAAGTCATCCCTCGTGGAGCAGCTCTGTGAGCAAAATATTCAATCTGCATTATTGTGGACTTGAGGCATTACATTTATTAAATTTAGCTGGCCTCGGTTACAGAAGAAACCCGTCTCAGTAATTGAAAATGGGTCCTTCACCAGAATATTAATCTCAACACAGAAAAAAAAAATAAACCAAAAAACAAAACTGGAGATCGAGAGAACCCGACCAGACTTGAGTCAGGGCTGTACTTTCATTTACATTCCTTTACAGTTCAGCAGGTCTGATTTAATGTGCACTTAAATGCCCCGAGAAAGAAATGGGATGTCGATTGTGGGGGAATTTGCAGGTGACAGCCCTTGACCACCAGTTCACTCACTGGTGGTGCTAATATATAGAAGTGACTGTGGAGCAGCAGGATCTGCAGCTTGGCCATTTTATTATTAGAATTCTGGCAAGAGGGCGACTGGAAATAACAGCTTGAAGCAGATGAGGAATAATGGAGAACAGGAGGCTTGGAGACATGAGCCTAAGTGTGAGGAGCACGATGAGCGTGCACAGGATCTTCTGGGAAACACAAAGTCTTCACATATTTCTATAAACATTAAGCTGTGAAAATGAAATACAGAACTTCAATATGCGCATGTGTTCCAGTCTAATCAGATCAGATGCTACACTGAGTTTCTTTCATCTGTGTTTGCTTTTCATGGATATTGAATGATGGATCTTTTGACCTTTTTCATTACCACATCAAGTACCACAGGCAAAGCGTGGATTACTGTCACAGTGTCATAATTTGCATTATGCCCACAGGTGGGTGATTTTCTCTTTACATTTTGGCTCTTACTTTAAAATTAAATTTTCAATTTTGTAAATGTCACTGGACATATTGAAAAGGACAGAGCTGAATAAACGAGATGGGATTTAAACAAACTGTCACTGAAATCTCAAATGTTGCAAGGCAGTGGCAGCTCTGTACACGACCAGGTAATAATCCATCTTCTCATTAAACAATATTATCAAGTAATTACTCTATGAATGCTGTACTGAACATTTGCCTAGGGAGGCGCCCTGGAGGCATCCTTACCAGATGCCCAAACCACCTCAACTGGCTCCTTTCTCCTGCCTCCACAATTCTATGTCTACTCCAACTTCTCTCCCTATCTCAAAGGAAGATCCCAGCCATCACCCTGAGAAAACCCATTTTGGCTGCTTGAATCCGTGACCTTGTTCTTTTGTGAATAAGGCTCCAAGATACTTGAGCTCCCTCACTTGGGGCAAAGAGTAAAAGAGAGTAAAAGAGAGTAAAAAAGAGTAGGCAGTCCACCAGTTCCCTGCTGAGATCCATGGCCTCAGATTTGGAGGTGCTGGTTCTCATCCCAGCTGCTTCACACTGACTTGCAAACTGGTCCACTGGTTGAAGGTCACAGGCCGATGGTACCATCAGGACCACATCATATGCAAATACTGTAGCAATGATGCTGACTGGAGCTGTGTCATGCAAAACTGGTGCAGATTTTGTGTGGAAACTATTACAGCCCTGATTCACCATGTGACAGTCTCTGCAGTGTAACATGTCTATTTGTATTTTCTATCTGAATGCAAGGACTGCTTTGTGCATGTACCCATGTTTCCAAAAAAAAAAAAAAAAATCTTCCCTTTTTACTGCTAAAAACATCTGTTCTGGCCTACTTGCTTTGTCTTTCTCTTTGATGTTGCCTCAACAATTCAGCTGGATAAATATAGCAATTTACAGCAATACATTCCAACAGCTAATTAGGGTAAATGTGAGTAACTACATGCCAAATCTGAACACATGTAGCACATGTAGGACAAGCTGTGATGCTACAGTTTTTGCCTACTGATGTTTCAGCCAATTCACCTAGGTAATCCCCATCTCAGATAAGAGAGAGTAGGCTTAAGGGATCTAATAGAATAGAGCATAAGATCTAAAAGGTCCATGTAGGCAGGCTCCACAGATACCAACTGATGGCTTGAACAGCCTTGTGGGATAGCAGAACACAAAGACCATGGTTCCAGATGCTTTGATTCTTTAAATGAATAAATGAATAAATATCATGATAACCTTTTTTTTTTTTTTTGGCTTCTACCCAGATTTGAATCCCTTGATACTGGTAGTGGATAAGTGCTGATACCTCATCTGATCCTATACTTGATAATAATGATAGATGTGTAGATTAATAAAATGAAATGGTACTGGCACAAACCAGTGAACAAACGAATTTCATTTGGCCTTTAGTCAGGTGAACAGGTAACAAGCTGATAGGACTAGCATCCATCAACACTTGTTCCAGGTGAATACACTGAAATACCTCAAACTTATGTGTACACTACTAAAATATGTTGATCCTTAGGACTGGCTTGGAACTTTTGTAACTGTCTGCTGGGGCTTTGAATTTGTTGCAGGTGGGGTTTAAGCAGGATTCAACTAGAAATTCATTTCCTTCTGTTGTAGATATAACTCGTGTTTATCAGCTACAAGACAACAACAGGGTCACTAGTAGTGGACCGCAGGACCGGTAATCGGGACAGTCCTGAGAATTCCTCAAGGGCTATTAGCACGTCTCAGGAACGGATTTCTTCATGAAGACCTGGAACTACCTTTTGTCTGTCTCTGAATCTCAAGCAGTGCTTTTGATCATATTGACAGAAGGTTCCTCCTGGGCACTAAAATCCTTAAATTAACTGCTCGCTCCCGGCCTCTGTCAGAGGAGTCTCCCTAAAGCCAACAAATATCCCTTCAACAAATATCCCTTCTCAAACTTCTCCAAGTGCGTCGGCCAAGGTATAGATTCATATCGATGGCTCATTTCTTCTGTTTTTCTGTTTTCCTGCTGGAACGTCAGACATTTAGAAAAGGGCTTACAGAAAATGAATTTCTGCCCAACCCAATTTGATACCCAGACATTTTGTCAGCCTCCTGATGATGCAGAACGGTTTAACTCTCTTTGATTGAAAATGTCATTCTCTGAGGCATGTTATGCCTAATGTACATGATTCACTCTGAGTAACAGAAGTCAAGAGCAACAGAAAGGCCACTGGGATATTCACATGTAAGATATACCTCCTCTGTGAATCACATTATCTTGACAGGAGTAGAGTAGCAATTCATCACTGCGCAAAAGATACAGTGTATGGACTGGTACAGTGTGTGGTTTGTGTAAGGTCACTGTCAAGATGTAATTGTGGGCAGCATGTTATTACTGTATGATTTTTGTACTGTGCTATGATTTTGTATTTCTGGCTTCAGATTGGATGTATGTGTTTGGTTCAAACTGGTGTCAAATGTCAAACACCATTCCCTGCATGACCTGGAAACTGAGCTGATACGACATCATGAATCATCTTGTATTTTTCACATTGAAGCTTGAGCAAATTTACACCAGACTCATCTACATCTATATGGAATTACTTTATCAGAGAGATCAAGATCCTCTCCAGGCATGTTTCAAACTTTGTATCCTGTGAAAATTTCCCCTGCTTGTGTTAGGTTGACAGGCGGAAGAGCAGATCATATTAAATGTAGTTAGTCAAGGAGGGAATATTGCTTATCTGAGCCTCAGTCGGACCGAGACTCTGATTCTGTTGTAACCAAAATCAGATTTAGAATTATTTGTATGGTTAATATTAGCTTGTAAATGTCTGACACAGTGTTGGTGGGAGATGAGAGATGGGAAAAAGGGTGTGAAGGAGTTGACTATTTTAAACTGGATGCAGATTCTGTTTGTTATCGGGGGGAGCAAGCTGACAGTGATCTGATGGTGGTGCACCAACACAGTGATTTATTACAGTGTACAGGAGCCCACAGATAGAACAACACCTTTAGAAGATTAACATTATATTTAAAATGTGGACTAAAAGGTAATAAAACTAGCACAGGTGAGAAGCTCAAAGTTGCTACTCCAGGCGCTGCTTCACTCAGTCGGTGTGCTGCCTTTGTTGCCAGAAGGATCACCTGGAGAAAGAGTGTTACCCATCCCCATAGGGGATACTCACGTGCCAGGCTCTCTGCTCTGCCTCTGCAAGTAAGTTGCGTCATAACGACCTGGGCCTCACAGATCGGTTGAGCCAACACTTGGGCCACACTGACGGACTCAGGGCCTGTCATCTCCCTGCTGTCCCCGCATATGCTTGGCTGCCTGGCGTTCCATCGTGCAACATCCCCCGTCCTGGCGGCTTTGGTGACCCCAGATTTCCCACAGTGGACTCTGTTTCTGACCTTACCCAGATATATAAAGATTTACATTGCCCTTTGATTTAAAACCTCAAACAAAGATGCATAAAAAGTCCAGATGAACAACATCTCAGTAAGACCATATTAAAAATCACAGAATTAATAAAAACATGCAAAGTTAAAACTCAATACAAATACAGTAGTATACAACCAATATGCAATAAATAAACATAAAAACAATCCTACTGCCCTGTGACACAAACTCTTAATTTCCTCACTGACAAGGTTTGACACTTATTCAGCCCCTGAGGTGTGAGCCTGTTTTTATGAGACTGTCATCGGTTCAGTGTAGTTCAGGGAGGGAGCTCTCATTATTTTGATTATGATGCATCTTATTTTACATAAAAAAGCACCTAATGGATGTTAACCAGGTACTATTTTCATCAGAGGTGCTCTTTCATGATTGGATGATTAATGAATGATTAATAACCACAGGTTACTCTGGCTTTGACACAGGCTTAATTCTTAGCAGAACTGTTTTAACATTTCTACACTGGGCTATATACTGAATTCTTGAAAGTGATGGCTAATGAGATGATAGTGGTTTGATATGTGATGAATGTTTTATTGTTATTAATAGTATGTTTATTACATATTATACAGGATTCAAATGCAGATGTACTGTATAGAACAACACAGAGCTCTTTATGGCAGACTGTGGATTTAAATTCATACCTTATTGTGGGAATCTTTCAGACCACGACACTCTACATCCGGAAAGCTGTGTTTAAGAAACAGATCATGCACCACTGCAAAAAAAAAAAAAATAAAATAAAAAAATGTATTCATCAAAATAATTTCAAATATTACATTCCTGGAAAAGATTCCACTGACGGGAGCAGAGGCTAATTTTCTCAGTCCTCAGGTGTTTTGGGGAGTGGCGAGGCAGCCCCAGGCAAAAAAGAAAGCCTGCCACACAAGTTATCATTACTTACTTGTGACAGATGCTAGAATTTATCCCCATGGGGCTAACAGAGATTTTCTGATTCACCTCTGCTTTTGGAAGAGGTTTAATCAGGTGTCATCAGGTGCAGAGAGTAATGACATCAGTGGATTCTCTGCCTCACCCTCCTTAAGTAAGCCATGGTTACATCAGTTGTCAAAATGTTACATTTCATGGAGATTAAATCTCTTTTACTGAGAGGATAGAGTCAAACTAATCCGTTAGATACAGTACATTACAAACAAGAAAACAAATTAGCAAAACAAACCGAGGCAATGGTGTTTAGCTGCCATCACTCAGTGTGCGGCCTGAAACACACCTGCTAATTAGGTTTTGGAGAAAAAATGGGAGACAACCTGTCAGAGTCCTGACTAACCCTGATACCAGTAATGTAGCCATATTCTGGACCGACCTGTGCTGACCTGTCACAATAATAAACACTTCCTGTAACAGGAGTGACATTGTGGTAAATTACAACGAACAGTTAAATGTTTGTTTTCTCACCACCTTTAATGAAACAGATCAAATCTGCAGCAGATATGGAAGCAACTGCGGCTTAATTTGAGTATCAGTTTTCAGTAAATATTCCCACTGACAAGTGGTGCTCTCTGCTTTTGTAATTACCAGGCAAATCAAGGGTGCATCAGCAATCAGCAATAATTGCTCTATAGACTCATTTCCGATTGCTGCCCTCGCCACGACAGAGACGGCGACATGTATGGGGATTCACACTCACTGGAGTGCGCGCAGATTGCTGGATTTCCTCGATTTGCTTGGAGTGAAACCGTTCCTCTAATCAGTGTCTCACCCTGACAGCTGTGTTAGTACAGGTGGAGGAGATTTAGTTTTGCTTGTGCCAAACAATTTGCAATCCAATACTTTGTTATTGTCTGAGGAAGAAACTGTGTTAAAGTACCAATTTACTCATTAGTTTGTATTATTCAGTATTCTTTGTGTTGCAATTCATTATGTCCCTTAATGTTTGTCGAGGAGAAGTTTTTGCTTTGGACAGAAGTCTGTTACTAATGGCATGTCTGTGTCATTTTAAATCCTTTTCATGCATAAAAAATGTGAATTTCCTGCTAATTTCAATCGAAAAAAACATGCTGCTATTACAAATTGATCATACTATAGTATACTGCAGAGTTTGACTATGAGGCTGGCTTTCAGTTGCAGCCTGCCTCAGTACACAAGGTTTGGAGAAGAAGCTGAAGACAAACCAGATTATGATCTGATCTGCCAAGTGGTGGTGCAGCTGAAGCAGTGTAAGCCTCCCTGATGTTTGCATACAACAGATCAAGAGTCTTATTTTGAGCCTTGTTGGACAGTCATCATATAGGCCTATACTGACGGAAACCAGGCAAATGAGATTTGATGTTGACAGTGTTAAAATCCAACAATGTTGTAATGAATGCATCAGGATGCTGGGTGTGTCCAGAACATAAAACCATGGAAATCACCTTATATGTATCCATTATATGATATGTATCCACGTCTTTCTGGGACCAGTTTTCTGTTTGTCAATCTTTAATAGGCTGACTAAGAGCAGGACAAAATAAATAAAAAAGAAACATGAAAAAAAAAAACAAAAAAACATTGTACTTTAATTTTGAAGGCAGAATTGCTGGATCTGTGACTGACTGGCATGTATTTCAGCACCAGGCACTGTCCAACTCAGCCTAGTGTGTGACTGATATGCATTCAACATATCAAAACATTAAACATCATAAAACTGTTTTTAAGTGAGCCATACAACATCAATCTAACCTGATGATCACATTAAATTACAACTTAGTCTCTCTTAGTTTCTTCATCCAGACTCTGAGTGTCATGGAAACTCAAGTTTGTGGAATGTTTTCTGTCAGCAGAATGTCACCACATGAGTTTAAAAGAATCAGCAGTCATAATTAGGGACGTGGGATAATTACAAAATATTCATAGAGCAGTTTCCAAATATATGTAATCGGAGCAGCAGTGTTGTGTCAGAGCAACAGTGTGTCTCATATGAAGTTAGATGCTAAAAAAAAAAAAAAAAAAACTCTCTCTGAAGAAAAGCAGTCCATGACGAATTTGAGAGACGGTCGAAGGGACTCGGCAGTCACAGAGATATTAGACGAGTGGATATCATAGCCTACAGTAGATGATGTAACAGTGTCATGTGCATCATACAATCATCCTGCAGACAGAGACCTGTGCATGAGGCCCTGCAGGCAGCTGAAGGACGTCTCCTGATAACTGCTGAACTGTACGCTGTTGTGCCAAAATGTGCCTGTCAAATCCAAACACCGACAAAAAACCTCTCTGCACTGACACACCATGATAAACTATGGTGATGACACACAGAACAGAATACTAATACTGCATTCAATTTACATATATGTTTTCTTTATTGTCGCTGAATAAGTTTAGTCCAATGAATCAATGTAGGTTGTGTAATGTACTTATCTATAGTCAGTATATTACCTGTAATGTCGATGTGATCCCAGTTTAGAGAAGCAGCCTATCCTCACTGGCCACCCACAAGAACATGTGTGGTTATTTAATCTTAGAATGTCCACAATGAATTTAATGGAGATGACATGTGGTGAAGGGGGTTCAGTTGAATATAGGCTTAATACATGGGTGGCAGCAGGCCCTCGAGGGTTTGTGGGGGTAAAAGGTGCAATCCAAAATTGCTTTTGCATTATCACATTACATTTTGCAGTAATAAAATAAAAGATAAATACAAGACAAAAATAACTAAATAAAAATAATACACCATAAATGATAAAGGGCCCTCACAGAAGGAAGATGAGAATATGTAATAAACATTATATAAACAATAAATAAAAAGGTGTTAAACGGACACTGAGAGTGTCCTGAGGGAAGAGCAATGACTCCCTCCTTCCCTTCTGTTTGCTCACAACCCTGCACAACCTTTACTTTCCATTATCCCAGTATCACTGCCACTTATCTGTTTCTCAACACGTATCACACCCTTCCTTTAGGTTGCACATGTGAAAGGTAGTGATCACTTCTGCTCTCTTGTTGAAACAGAGCTGTGATTTGTCACTGAGTGGCTATCAGATGTGGGGCACAGGGTCACCTTGTATCAGTCACACACACTTACTCTCCCTGGCTGTTGTGATCTGCAGGTGCCTCTTTGATGTGTATGGAGTGTCGGTATTTGGAGGAACATTCTGTTTGAAGATGCATTTAGTTTACTAATAAGCACAATTTGATTTATAATATTAACCAATTTGCTTCAATCTAGAGATAGTATCTTATGGAAATGGAGAAGAATGTATGACTATGAGTTAGCTGGAGCTGCACTGTTGATTAAATGAAATCAGAACAATGCTGTGAGCCCTGTGAGAGTTTGTTTTGCCTCTTTAGTTCAGCGTTTGTCTGCATTGTCTCAGATACTGTCATCTTACCCATGTAGACAATCTTTTCCACCAGAACGTGCTGATAAACCGACTGGATGTTTGCCAGAAACAAACAGCAGACACAGTGGCTGGAGATCAAAGCTCACCACTTGGCATCTGGCTAAGAGCCACATATTTGTCTCACTGTTGTTTATGAATGTGAGGTGACATAAACTCAGAGACAATGCTTACTAAACTCTGAAACTGAGTTTTTGCATCTCCTAGCTTATGTTTTATTATAATTATTATCTTTTTTTTCTAAACAGCTGTACACTTTACTGTAATCAATCCAGTTTTCAATAACAGCCAAAGTTTCTCCTCAGTAAGTAGCTCAGATGATTCAACTTGCAGTATGCAAATATGGCATAGATCCTATACTCTTATCTCAATGTATTTTACAATGTATGGTTTAGACTTTAACGTCAGACAGTCATTACGTTTTGTAAACTCCCAGCTGAAATGTGCAAAGAACTGTGGTGCAAGGAACCAGGACTTTGGTGAAATAGCTGTGGCAAATATTTGCACATGTTAGCATGTTGATGTCTTGCTCAACATGCAAAATAATCTACCAAATATTTGAACCTCAGTTCAGCGTGGGGAAGCTCCTGTTCTTAAGTTGAACTCCTACCACTCATCACGCTGCACCCAAACCCAGTGGCACTCCGTTCCTTTGGAGCATGCTCTTTTAATGAACACCTCCTACATACAGTATCACTTTCATGCCTGGGTGGTAATTACCTCCTTCTCAACCCAAAAATTAATTACATAGCCATAAATTGGCAATTTACCCACTGAGGCAAAATGCTTACACTCGTTTTAATATGATTCCCTGTCGAAAGATGGATGGCACCTCGAGCATCTGCCAAAATATGTTCTGTCCCTGAAGGTCAGGCTGCAGACTGTCTGCCAGCTCATCTCAACACTGACTCTTCTGCTAGTTGGTCTCAGGTGTGTTCCCATGCAATCTCTTCTCAATTGGTCAGATGACACAAGGGGAGGAAAAACGACACTTGAAAATTACACAACACATCCATGTGTCACATACATGTCATCCTTCTTTATATGGCGTTTTCTGCAGATCTAAATGCAAATTTGTGTGACACTTGCCCATGCTTCATACACATAGGATCATATGTTGTGGTTGTTATTGCCCCTGGTGAGAAATGAGGAGTGATGCTTGTTAAATGTCTCTGATGGCTCAAGAGGAGCTCCGTCAAATCTTACAAAATAACTTTCATCAGATTGTCTGACAAAGAGGTGCAGAAGACTTATAGTTGACCACACTTTGGGTCAAACCAGCTTTCTTAGCTGTTGTTGCTTTGCTTTTTTCTTTTTCTTTTTCTTTTTTTTTTCATCTGTCTCTTGTGACTCCTCCAGCTTTGTGTGATCTGGACTAATACAACAAGACAAGCAAGCACCAGGGGCCAAATTCATAAGGCTCTGTCTAAGTTCACATCTAAATCTGCATATGTGCGCGCACACTCACACACACAACAGAATTATGTAAATGCCTTGTTTTTGTATGATTTTAAAAAGTCGTTTAAAAGCATAGTTGTGGATCTAAACCTCAGCCAGTCTGAAATTAGTTACATCCTGAATGGTAATGAAATATACAGTATACAGGTATCAAATTTCCATATGTGAAATATAGGCATATGTATGTGTGTGTGTGTGTGTGTGTGTGTGTCCTTTATACTATACACATATAAACATAATGCTTACACTCACTTTTTACTTCAGTCATAAAACATGCACACTAGGTCGACCACTCTGAATAGTTCGTAGTGCAGGAATGTGAATGTGTGTGTATTGTCTACTGGTGACATGTCCAGGGTATACCCTACCCTATGTTAGCTGGGATTGGTTCCAGACCCTTTGCTCCAGCCCCTACATGGATAATAGATATATAGATATATAGAGAGAGACATATGTAGATAGATAGGCTATAGTTTGCACATGAAAGAACACAACATGAGACTACAACTAAAAGTTGCACAATACTGTCAATATGACACATTTAATAACATAATAACAAGCCTGGGTGGCCACAAACTCACAATCCAAGATGGCTGCTCCATAATTTGGATTTGACTTATGAGCTCTAATGGAATGTACAGTTATGCACATTTCTCCACTAAACTGTGGAGAAGAAGTGCAGTTTTATTCTGTAGATTGTGTTGCTCCTATAACACCTGAGTAGCCGTCATTAAACGGTGCTGTGGCTGTTGTTTATATCTGTATCACTGACTCATTGCATGAACCTGTGATGCATCATCATCACAACTTGTAAACAGTAAAACCAACACAAATGTGTATTACAACAATAACAGTGGCACAAACTAACAGTGTTAACTGCAGTTTACTGAAGGACTGTAGCTGTATGCACTCACTGCTGTAGCTTTTCTCTCCTACAGACAAGTAGAACAGGCTGTTGCCTATTTGCTACCAGCTCTAGTACAGACTTTTTGTCCACGTCCTGCACATCTTGAACTGCAGTGGGAATCATTCATTTACCAAAGTCAGACTATCAGGCACAGTGCTTGTTAGACTATTAGCCTGTTGCCTGTGGATATTACTCCCGATTCCTGCTGCCAACTGATTTTAAAACAAAAACAGTACTCCACGCCTCTGTTATCACAGCTGTGCCAGTGATTCAAACTAAGACAGCAGTTTAATAGTATATAACGGCAACGTTAGGTTGCTTATACACATAAAATTCATCATTCATGCATCTTCCCAGGGACACTGTAGGCGTTATGCATCTTTCTTATAGTAAGGTTAAAGAATCAGTTTTCTAGATAACAGAGCTGTATTTTTACTTCCTAATTAGATCTGATGTTTGACTATCATTTGCGGAGAAACCCCAGAGGAGCTTCCTCTTGTTGAGTAATGTTACTGTCAAATGCTTCAGCAGTGCTTTAAAATGTCATTTTTGTGAGATTGGCCCACAGGGAACCATTGTTGTTATGTGATGAGAAAATAAATAGCAAAATAATCAACATGTCCCAGATAAATCATTTGTCCCACTGCCTCCTGCTAAAGCTTTACCATACTGTGAGCTATGCCTAGTGAAAGTGGCACAAATCCTTGGTAAATCATTTTTAATGATACATAAACATGATGGATGAGGCAACCACAAACAAATGATCTCCTGGCAGAAAATGATCTTCTGGTATCCCTCCTGACATTTTTATGGATGGTGTAACCGCTAGCTTAGCATTGATCCTCGGTGATGTTGACCTGTATTGTGCGAAAGAGCATGTTCCTCCTCCACCCTACATGTATGAGCCAGCTGAGGGCTCGTGTGGGCAGGAGGCAGGTATCACATGGAGGAAGGCGGGGGCACAGTGGAAGGGCATGGCTCAGGCACAGTGAGGGAGCTGCTTAGACATGAATAATGTTTATGAGAACTGTCGTGTTCACAGTGAGGTGCTTACATGGATAAATGTTATGCCGCCTGAGCTGTTCACTCTTGCTCCAAGGTTCTGCATAACACAGTGAAATTAGCTGGTTAACGAGATGATTTCAGACTCACTTTTTTGGTGAACTATGAACCATGCTACGCGATGACATCAGTTGTGCAGCTAACCCGCCCCGGAGCGAGAGCTGCTCTGACTCCCATTTAAAAGAACAGCTGTCTAGAAACAGGGCTGCACCTTCATATGCAATTGTGTGTATGCATACAGTGTAGAAGAGAAGAGCAGTGATTTGAACATGTATAAAATGTGTTCTACAGTATTATTAAAGAGTCTCACATTTTACACTTGTCGTTTGTGTGTTGATCCAAGATATATTTGTGGTTTTATGAATCAAAAATCATCTTCATGTAGCTTGCATTGACTTGACTTCTGGATAGTGGGTCCAGGCAGGTGGGTGGGGCTTTAGGCCAAGGCTGAGAGCAGTGACTGATTTGCTGTGACATCACAAAGTCACACAAAAGACCTGATGGCCTGATAGATGGTTTGAGGCGCAGTATCTGAATGTGCTCTGGCTGTGTGCATTTTTATTTATATATTTTCACAGCATTAATATTGAACCTAGACTTGTTTTTGAATCAAACCACACTTGAATATCTACCTTCTGCATTAAGGGTAATTTTTATCCATTCTGTTATTAAAATTCAAGGTCAATATTTGCATTTGCTCTTTTTCCAAGAAAACATGTCGGCTGTTACCTGTGTGCTGTGGTTATTTGTTGTAAGTGGTTCCTTTGGTGTGTAACAACAATGCTGGTCACTTGTTGAATAGAGGAGTAATTCCAAGGTGCTTAATTATCTGGTCTTATAGCACTGAAATGACTTTTTGAATTGAAATTGGATCAGTTGATTAATGGTGATATTCATCCCAGAAATGAAATCTTTCTTTTTGAGTAAAGATGAAACCAATGTTGGTGTGAGTACCATTGTGTGTAGAAACACAGGTCATGGCTGCATCACTGCACTCCCTTTGATATCATGTCTGTTCCCACTGCTGCCTCCACCTACAACCAGACTTTGTTCCCCAAAACTGTGGTCACTGCACACACAGTCAAATTACAGTAAAACGCCAGCATCTGCTTAATACCCACAGCCCTGCTCCATGAAATGTGACCCTTCACATCAGCACCATTGTCTGTGCAACTGGGGCATCACCCGCCATCCTCTTCTCTCCAGACCACACAGTTGTTGGAAATCATTTAAAGTCTCCCCGGAGTCTCCTCAAGGCAGTTACACACAGTTTGCAGATCCCTGTGCTAAATACATCAAAGGCAAATGTCATTGTTCAGAAGGGAAACAGTTGCCTGGTTTGCTTCTGCTGCTGCTGCCGGGGAGTAGAATGAGTTGTTTGCCTCTGTGGGCCTCAGTGCAGACATGTCTAAATCCTCTTCTTTAATTGACTTCTGGTCTTCGCAACTCTAATGAACAATGCTTGCAATTATATTCAGTCACGTTCTTCTTATTCCTAGTTGCCTCAGTGGCCATCATATTTGTGTTGCTATTTCAAATCTGCATGTTTTACAGCACATCTGCAGTACACTTCAACACCATGTTTAACCTCTTGTTGATATATTCAAACAAATGAGAACACTGGGAAAGATCTTGTTGTTTTCATTGTTTTTGCTCCTCCTCCTCCTCCTCCAAAAGCTCTATATTTTACTTTTCCATCAACCAAACACATTGATACCTATTTCAACAGGCAGCAGGCACTGTGGTTTTTAATTTCCATGCCTCCCTGACACTTCGCTTGTACCTTTCATCCAATTACAATCCCTTCATAATGTATGACATTGTGGATTATGGATAGCATTTAATCATTATTCCATTCTTGAGCACACACACACATACACACACACAAACAAACAACAAACAGTGACTGAAATAACAGCTTAGACTTATTAAATCAAACCTTGTATAATTGGCTTATACCCTGCTTTGAGAGGGATAGGAATCTTGAGCATGCTACAGGCGATTGCTTCTAATGCTGCGGTTTGTGCTGCTCATTCCTCCTCCCTCTCATCCTCTGCTTTGTGTCTTTATTATGTTTGCTCATCAAGGACTTGTGAGGGTGCTTAGCATGTCGACTTTTTTTTTTCTTTTGGCACATCTGTCTGCAATTTGAAGGTGTTCCTGCTATGAATGTGCCTTCTTTGGCAGCTGAGCCAAAGGTTGCTTTCTTTTGCCCAGCTGCACACACAGTAAGACATTTTTAAATAGCTTGAGTAACACTGACATCTGCTGGGACGGCATGTTGTAACTGGTCAGAGAGTGGCCACGGTTAAAAAGCTACAAGCTGTGTGCTGATCTGGTGTGAGCTGCAGTGACCTCTGCTTCGTCCTTGAGACTCTGATGAAATGAACAATCATCCGACACATCCACAGAGCAACCTGAGCTTCATCAGGATGAAGTAAACACAGTGAGCGCTGATTTGATTCGTGAGCCGGTTTGTGTGTGATGTGACGTGGCATGGCGTGATGCTTCATCAATCAGCATTATACTGTCTCAGGCAGGGATTTACATCGCCACACTTGAAGAAGCTGCAGCTGCATTATGACAGTAATGTCCTTAAAGTTTTAGAAAGCAGCTGCAGAGTGAACTGGATACTCAGCACTGTTTACCGGCTCGACATGCTCTCAATATTTGCTCCTGCTCCCAACTAATTACTCTCTCTCTCTCTCTCTCTCTGTCTTTTTTCTTTTAGGTAAGTCATCTCTCTATGTCTTCATCACTGAAGGACAACCTTTGTCCCTAAAGGCGACTGTAAGATAAACTCTCTGAAAAGTATTTCAAAAGCACTCATACTATATAACTCTGTGTGTGTGTGTGTGTGTGTGTGTGTGTGTGTGTGTTTTAGTTAGTCTGCCTTCATATTCGTCTTGCTAATTTACAATCCACTTGCTCCTGCACCAGCTCTCAGTTTGTCCTGACCTTAGTTGTTGCCCAGAGACATGAATAGAATGAGTTTATATTCATGCTTTGGGTCTCAGAGGAAGAGACATACCATTTTGTGCCAGTATATGTAGCCACATGTGTGTGTGTGTGTTTGTGTATGAGAGCGATCAGGTGCCATTAAGACCCAATTAGGTCCAAATTGCTGTTTGTTACTTTTTGAATGCTAATGATCCCCCGCCCCCGCCTCCACCCCTCACCTAAAACAACTCGACTGCTCAGGAGGCGTGACATGCCACTCGATTAGCAGAGCCTGAGTGATCACGGCTTTAGATCGACCTCGGCCAGAATCATCCGAGACGTTCGGCCAGCTTATGCAGAGCGAACGCCGCTCAGCGAACGCTGCCTGTGCACGGTCACGTCGCCAAAGACCATGTCATACAATCTTCTTTTGAACAAGCCAGTTCATTTTTATTTCTCATTGGGGCCCTGAAAAAGAACGGTGGATGAATCCAACCTCTCTCTCTCACTGTGATGGTATTTTGATTTCAGTTTCCCATTTCCAGTTTATCACAGTTTGATAAGGTCACCTCACGCCGTCACCTGCAGTATCCAACTCCATTTACTCAAGCGCCCTGAAATGCTATTATCAATATGAAATACCGTCCAGATAGACTGCAGCTCTTCCAGCGAGGAAAACATCAATGTTTACTGTTCAGAAATCAAGCCCTTGCCCCAGGTGCCAACCACTATCTGTCTTCTCTGGGGAAAAAAATTCTCCACCAGGGATTACTTATCCCTGCTTGTTTGTAGTGCTGCTGTGATTCAGCAAAACAAGATTATCCCCGTCGCTGCTTACAATTTGGACCCCCAGATGAAATGATAAATGCCAAGAAATATTTATTTTGTTGAATAAACTCCCTAATCCATTCCAATAGACCACACTTGTTTTGGTAATTGCATAGCAGTGGCTTTTTTCCATGCAAACCTCCCAGACTGTCAATACTTACTGGGAGTACAACTTTCCAGCTGCGAGATTGTGATCAGGATGACCCACATTCCATCCCCCTTCCTCTAATGAGCTGCTCTGTCATGTTTTGTTTTTTTGTACATTCATGCATGCTTTTGGCTGTAAAGACTGAGTTTTACATACTGAAAACTAAGTAAAAAGTAGTGTGGTGAAATGCAAATGAAATTAATGAGCAAACGTGTTTTTCTTCAATCTAAAATTAACTGATGATAGGTGTAACTATCCCTATCGAGGAGTGTGACAATGGGGAACCACTTAATGAGAATGCCTCTGTTTCATATTCATGGCAGTAAAGTAAAGCATGGTGTTTCCAAGCTGGCAGGAAGTAACTATTAACACATCTAACCACTGATATCATCTCATTTACAAGCTAGTATGCCTCGTCTCAGCCCATCAACTGCAAAAATGGCAACTGAATATCTCAGACAGTTGATATGATGGAAGCCTGTGGCTGCAAACCGGTGTAAAGGATATTCACACTATACTTTTGACATGCCGGCAAAAGATGCCACCAAACAGCAGCGTGGTGTGAAACAAGTGTTCAGTCACCGCAGCCATTATATGCCTGGACAAACAAAGGCTGTGGATATGGGGGTTCTGCAAAACAGCAATGAGAACAAAAAAAAAAAAATCACTTTGCATTTTTTGAGACGAGACAACTGCCACGAGCCCCTAGATATCACTGGTAAAATTATGGATCATTTGTCCTCAGGATTGATATATATATATATATATATATATATATATTTTTTTCCAATAACGCTGACAATTTGCTCCTTCAAATAACACAATTTACGCCACCAGATTAGATTACACCCAGTCCTCCATCCTGAACAAACATGGCAGCAGGTGTAGCAGACCTTGTTTGTCATGGTTGCAATTATAACTGGCTGGACCACACTGATGGCAGCGTACCTCCCTGCATTGGCACGGTTACTATGGCGGTGGTCATAGTTTGGATAGGTAACCCCCCCCCCCGAACTGTCATGGAAAACATATGCACCCATCTGTCCACTGCGACGTCCTCCTGACATGGTCTTAGTCTCTCTTTAAAATACTGTATGTAACCAAACCTCTGCCTTTGCTCCTGTCATAATTACTGCAACCACTAGATGTCACCTAGCAACAAAATGTAACCTGCTCCATAGACTACCTATGAGCTCATTTTATCATTATTCATTTATTTATGCATTTCATTATGTTTTATTCTATTTTGTGGGACAGTGTCTAAATCTGATTACTAAAGCATTATTATCATGTCAGCAAACAGATTTTAGTCATTTAGAAACTCTCCTCCCATTACATAGTTTCTCCACCAGAGAGCACTGTCAGATGTCTCTCTCCAGACATGCTTAAAGCATTATACTTTAGGAATGTTAAAAAAAAGAAAAAGAAAAAAATGTTCAAGTTCAGTCTTGTATGTTGTCAGTCCTCAACATCTAGTGTTGGTCAGGCTCTGATTGTTCCAGCAGCTCTGTTTTGATGTAAAGTTGCAATTAATTACTCTTTTCATTCCCTCAAATGAACATGGACAAATAATCTGTTGCAGTTTTGAATGCCACTGTCAACTGACATACTTTTTTTTGGAAGCCAAACCTTTTATTCCATCAATTAATATGGGCAAATGATCAGTTGATGGATACACAGATTATCATAGAGACGATCAAAATCAATAAATGAAACTATATTGCTGAGGATAATGAAAACTAGAGAATATCAAGATGACAGGAAGCATATTGGCAGTTCAAAAGGATGCTGATGTGGTGCATGTGATTACTGTGCAGCATTCTGTTTAACAGTACAGGAGCTAAAAATATCAGATTAGGAGGACGGGTGCCTGTTAGCTGATACTGAAGTTCCAGGTGACACAGACACACCTCAGTAACTGTGATCTTTATCCTGATTTGTCACATTGAAAGCTCACCCATGCAACTACACATATTTGATTTTACAGTCATTAATAGTCATCTGTTCTCTCCAGATAAAATGTTAAACCGTGTCAAACATGGTCTCTTTGTGTCCTTAAATCATTTTCTATTATGGCTGATGAGGGAAAAAAAAGAGAGAAAGAATGATCATACTCTGTATGTATGTGTTGGTGATGCTGCAAATCCTGATACACAGAATTGTGTGTTAACTGTGTGAATACACACAGTGTATTGTTTTGTTGCATGATGTGATATATGTTATAATGTAGCAATATATGCTGTAGTGCACAGTTTGTCTGTGAATGTTCTCATTCATCCAGGTCATTGTTCTCTCTCTCTCAAATTGAATCGAAGGCAACTGGACTTGTATTTGTCTGGGAAGACGTTTCGCCTCTTATCCAAGCGGCTTCATCAGTTCCTACGCATCGGTCTTTCTAGTCCGCACTAGTCTGACAAGTGCACAGTTGAAGTTTTATTCATATAATGTTGTTTGATTTGTATTTGTTTTCCTAAAATTATTAACAACTAGCAACTTTAAGAAAAAAAAAAAAAACATAACAAAAACACTTGACGTTATGCACACAGCTGTATGTTGCATCATATAAAGGTCTTGAATTTGACTTGAAAACAAAGACACAGCTGAACTAAACATGACAAATGATGAGGTCTGCCATCTTGGCAAGCACGGGACCTTCTAGTATGTTCATATGGATGACCAGGCACAAGCACTTACACACATATGTATGTATGAACCATGATTATGTGAAAGACATTGAGGCCAGTCCTCCCAAGGCCCTTGTACGTCTGCACATTGCAGTGTTGCTGTCGCAGCTCCAGGCTGTGTGTGCGTCCCTGATGCAACAATGGGTTGCAGCTTTGTGCATGTTTGTGTATCTTCTGAGTGTGTGTACAGACATATGCACAAGTGAGAAAGACTATGTAATTGCATTTTCACTCTCTCATGCTGACACACATACACACACACACACACAGAGGGAGAAAGAGTGAGTGAATGCACATGTGTGTCAGCATGTGCTGGGTTTGCCAAGCGGGTCTCCTTCCTCTTCTTCATGGCCTTCGCCTTTGGAGACCACAAAGAGGATCAGTGTGACAGTCAGTACAATAGGGGACCAGATACAGCTGAATCAGCTGAGCTTTCATACCAGCACTGAGGCGAAGTTGCTCACAATACCTATCAATGAGCACGGCTGCTAATTTCCATAATACATTACTGCATGTTTGAACACGGTGAGACCCTTCATAACAACTCCTGCGTTCATATATTCATCAAATGAATACAGTGCTCTGCAGATCTCTGAGGTCACTGCTTTTCAAGCACCTCATAATTAAGGCATTATTTGGAAAGTGGTACAATAATATAGAGGGTAGTATAGGATGACATTAGATGAAATATTAATGTGTGTGTGCAAGTATGTGTGTGTTCCTGTCAGCCAGGCTCCACCATTTGTTCAAACATCCAAATCCTTCAGTGCGTTGTGCTTCTGCAGGCTGCAGGCTATAATTAGAAAAGGAAGTGATAGACAGGGAAGTTGTGTTTCCAGCAGGATTTCATATCGACACAACAAATATCAAACCATTTCATTTACACACTGAAATAGCTAATCAATTCCTAGTCCAATTCCAATCCCTTCACTGAGAGAGCCTGTTGAGAGCGTGTGGACCGGGATGCTATGTGAGGTAATTAATCAGACATGAAAAACAAGTCATAGGAGAAAAAAAAACAGGGAATGGCAACCTCTGAGAATGAAATTTAATTTATTTAATTTATTTTAAGCAATTTATTAAATAAAAGCAGTGTAGATTTAACAGCAGCTTCTGAGATGTGATGTCAAGTGAATTTAACATATGAGTCATCCATTACAGCAGCCTGGAAATGACTCACTGGAGCAAAAGCATCCAAGACATGGAACGGAAAAAGAGATGATACAACTGCAGTCAAATGCAGATGCAGGACACATCTGTAGCATGTCACTGAAATGCTTGCAGAGTATTAAACCTACATATTTTACTAGAGCATACATGCAGCCCATCCTATATGCCTGCGACTGTGCAGAAGAAAGTCAACAGCCTGGAGGTTGTAATGAAATGCTCCTCATCTGCACTGAGTCTGTGTGCCACTGGGGGGCAAAGTAGCACTATCAACATTTAGCAGCAGTGACCCATTTTCCAAATGTTGTGCTCTTCTCATGCATTTGTTGTTCCTCCTTTTGAAATGAAAATACGTATGTGAGCATAAACATATAACGCATTACCATATCAATCGGCAGCGCTGAATGCTGTGTCACAGCGGCGAAGGCCGAGCGTGTCATTAACATGTTGTGGACACTGGATGACAAAACCTCAGCTTTTCTCTGGTGTCGTTCGCAGAAACACAGGGAGGTGGAGAGAGAGAGAGAAACAGAGAGAGAGAGAGAGAGAGAGGGGAGATGTATGAAGCAATAACACCAGAGCATTCAAAACTGCTGCTACCTGATTATTAACCTCAGTAAACTGTCATGCGTTCACCGAGGTGAACATGCCACTGCAACGCACTAGTATTTATTTACCAGCCCTCCAACAGTACAGTGAGGGTCTCTTGGCAGACTTAACAGGATTTAAGACTGCAGCTATGTGGCCATAAATAATCCACCTCAAGTATCCTCTTATACTTCAAAGAGATGCTGGCTGAAGATTAGCATTTTGCCTTCACTGTGGGGGGAAAGTGGCTAAAAATAGTTGTGTTCTAGGAGAAAAAGCATTCTTTGCTTTGGAGGAATGGGGTGCTGTAGTCCGGATGCTGGCGAGTGCAGCGAGAGGATCGCCGAGCTTCTTCTTCTCCTTCTACCAGTCTGCTCTCAATTTACTCGAACTGCTGGTGTCCTTGTGTGAAGTGTTGATGAGACCCCTGAAACCCCCCGGGGAAGGTTAATTGAAATGGGTTCCGGTGCTGTGACAGACAGCTCCTCAAATTAAACCCATGCAAAAACACTTGTGATTCTGTGAATCCTTCACATATTACCTACAAAAGCTGCTGTTGTCACAGTGAGCAAAGAGCGTATACCCAGCCCGCCATGTTTCAGGGGAGAGATTGTTCTGCTTGTCACACTTGTGTAGGTACTCAAGGCTGTGGTGTCTTTTGTTTGTAAGGCAGTGGAAGAGGATATGGATCTGACTGAAGAGACAAATGTTTTCAAAAATAGAACCTGATGGCCACGCAAATAGGACGCAACAAGAAAAACATGACACATCGAGACAAGAAAAACCTTAAAAGTAAAAGTAAACTAATTAGTGACTTTGATTGCTTTCATGATCGTGCTGTCAGTCAAACTAATGTGTTGATGCATTTGTTTTATTTTTTATTCATGATTGACATAACTTATTCTGTTTGTCCTGCCCGTACCTCTGAGTTGATTAGTAATGAGTTATGTTGTGTTAAGATGTCTCTTCAACTCACTAGTCAAATATTAGCCATAAGCTAATAAGACATTGCAGTGTGGGGCAGCTTACATCCCTGCAAAAAGGCCCAGATCAACTTGTCTTCAGTTTTCAGTAGTTTGCACTTTTGGTCCACTCAGACTTACTCTCAGAAATAAGGGCAAAACAGCACTGCTTTTATTTTTTAATGCGAGGGAAACACTATTAAAAATGTACTATATTTAAAGATGTACTCAATAAACAAATAAATAAATAAAACGAAAATATATAAAATCTTAAATCCTCAACATCCTCAGCCTATCCTTAATGCACCGCATTGCCAAGCAGTGTGCTAAAGCATGGCCAAGCAGGAGTGAGGGAAGGTAGAGATAAGATAAATAAAAGTGCATGAGATTGGAATGAAACCTGTTTGGCGGTGGATGAAACCTGCTCTGACTTCTTCACCCTTTTTCTAATGTAGAGAATGATCACACATAAGTCTGCATTTGCAATGAATGGCTGCGCCAGAATGTATTGTACCTTTACACGCTGTCTGAAGCAGCAGAATGTGAATGTGGATTTTGCACATTAGAATAGAAAATGATCCAAATTCACTGATGAAGTGAGCAAACTGTAGAAAAAGCTCCTTTTTTTCCCAGAGTGCAGACATGAGCTACGACCAAACGTTTCTCATTGCTCCATACAGCACAACAGCTAATGAAACGACTATGAGAGTTAAACACTTGGACGACCACATTCATATTCATTAATGCAAAATTGAATGTTAATACAAACACTGGGAGTGTAAACAAAGATCATTTACAAATTGAGTGTACCAGCAGTTGAACAGTACACAAGCGCACACTCCCAAAATGTGTTGTGGAGGTGTGCAGCTCCTCAATAATATATTTCCAAACATCAGCAAGTGATTTATAATTTAGCTCAGTGGTAGGTAGAACCTCTGCCAAAAAACAAAAACCCTGTGTAACTTTTAACATGCACAGCAGGTTACAGAGGAGCCGAATAGCTATTAAAACTGGAGTCATTTGGGGGAAAGTGGAGGCTTGTGTCTCTCCATACTGCTGAGATAAGCACCTTGAGGGACTTCCCAAGGCCTCGGCCTACTTTGCATCGAGTCTGGGTGAGGAGAGGAGGAGGAGAAGAAGCAAAGCACAGCAGCTGCCAAGCAGACGGCGTGAGGTGGTGTCTGATTCAGGCAACAAAATCTTTGCTTGATACACAAAGCCCATGATGTCTGGGGCTTTTTAAGGTCTGCAATCTCCCTGCCTTGCTTTTTTGAGCTCTTGTCTGCTGTAATGACATTTCACAAAGTTCCTTCTTCTTTCGTCAACTTATTAAAATCCTTATAAACACCGGACTTCAGGATATATTCTACCTGGCTTATGCGTACAGGTACACTGGCTGGAACAAAAAAAGTCTGTGAAGTACAGTTTTCAGCAATAATAAGCTCAAATACGTCCCATCTGAGGCTTGCATTGCCACTGGCTTAGGAAATATGGAGTGTACCAAAGATGATGTTATCTGGCTCCAATCGCAGTCAGAGACCTGACCATCTAGAGTGTGGCAGATGTGGTATGAACTGAGTGAAGGACTTGAAATGGGGGTTTAAAGCCTTGCCAGTACATAACATATTATGTTACATTTTCCACTGAATGCATTAACCTAAATATGTATAACTTTAATAATTAATGCACTGCACTTACTAGGCCTTCAACCTATTAGACCCACTTCAGGTGATTAAGCACAGGCTAAATGTATGAGGCAACATTAAGTAAAGTATGTTTAGATTGTAGCAACCAATGGTATTGAAAATGTGTCACTAATAGCCTACACAACACTGCAGTCATATATTAAATTGACAATAAACAACTAGCCAGTGATTTCATCTCACCTTGCAGATCTGTCTGGGGAAGAAGTTGTTGAGGCCGACTTCCAGTTCCTCGAAAACTGGGGAACCAATCACGTACAGGTTTTTTACAAAGGCAGGCTTAACGTGATAATGGCAGAGAGGGGACTTCCAGCAGCTTTTGTTCACATGCAACATGGCAGCCACCCAATGCTGTAGTTATTTTTCAGTTAACATTGCATATACCCACTTCCACTTTGTTTTCTTTTTTTACAACAATCTGATTGGACGTGCTGGCAACCCATGACTTCATCATGCAGACACAAACACTGCTCCAAAGGCATGTTAAAGTTATTCCACATTGTAGGGAAGTAGTTGTGTTCACAGATTTTCCCCCACTACCCCAAATTGACCAGAAAACCACACCACAGTACTATACAGCAAAAATCATCCATGAGTGTGGGTGAGAGAGGGAGTAACACACAGGGCTGGCTGATAACCAAAGGCCACGAACACGCTATCGCTGCTCAGTCACATTTGCTCCCCAAGCCTCTTTCTATTTTCTCTGTGCTGTAATGTTAATTCCCCTCTGGGACCTTGTCCGCAGGATTTGACATCTTTCCTTTTTAATAAAGACTCATAAGAGGGGGGATGAAAAGCTCTCTGAGCTAGCTAGTTTGCTAAATGAAAGTTAATAAGCTCATTTGCTGTTTTGCTAATGGATTGTGAGTTTAGTTTAGTTTGTACCATTAGCCCCTTTTTAACATAGATCCCAGTGTAGTGCCACCCCCCCAAGAGATTCATTAATAGGCTCAAGGAGAATCTGTCATCAGTGTGTGTGTGTGTGTGTGTGTGTGTGTGTGTGTGTAATTCTTTTGGCAAATAATTTAGTGACATGTTTATTTATTTGTGTGACCAGATAACCATTTCCTGTCTGGTGCCGGGCAGGTGTTCTGTGGCAACAGGATACTTGAGAGAACATAGTAAATGAAGATATCTGTTGTGATCTGTGTACCGATGAAGAACCAGCAAACAATCCGCCATCACTCACTGCCTCCAAACCAGAGTGCAGGCATATTTTAGCTCTGTGGCGGTGGCTGCTCGGTCTGTCAGCTCCCTTATCTCAAGAATAAAGGTCCCTCGCACCCTCTTTATACGAGAAATTCATACTGGGGGCCAAAACATGGATCCACTCCATACCGTCTGCCTATTAGAAAAGCTGGTTCAGGCTTGTATTCACCTGTCAAAAGTGGGCTGAGGCTGTTTAAATCATCAGCCGTATGCAGAGGAAGATAATGTGCAAGTTCAGAGACTGCCGACCAAATTATTTCAGAGGATTAGCTTCCTGACTGTCATCTCTGCCTTGCTCAGCTTGGCATTCAGAGGCTTGCTGACTCCCCAGACAAACAGCAACCTCTGACTTTGAAAGAGTTAGCCATGGCTTCCTTTCCCTCTCCCTTTAAAAAGCCGGTCACTTTCTCACAGCAGCATGTGCATGTGCTGACTGCTCATGGGATTAATTTTACTTCATTTGCACAGTTATTGCAAATAAAACTCCCATTGTTACGAATCGCCGCCGGTGGATACAGTAGAGGTAGGATAGAGCAATAAACAAGGCAGTGAGCTCACACACTGCAGTAGAGGAAATAGCCCCCCATGCACAAGGAGTACAGCACCATCCCCCTGAGTATATTTGTACAAACACAGACAATAACACCGGCTCTTTCCTGCTCTCTCAACAGTGGGTACCAAGGCAGCAGCTACAGTGTTGTGATGTCAAAAGTCTCCTGTTTGTAAAAGTGTGTGTATGTGTATGTTTCGTGTGTGTGTGTGTGTGTGTGTGTGTGTTAGCAATAAGCTGTTTTGGAAGCCAGATTGCTCCCTCAAGCAACATCTCTGCTGACCTGCCACTGACA
Organism: Caranx ignobilis; assembly: GCA_021432705.1. NCBI lineage: Eukaryota > Metazoa > Chordata > Actinopteri > Carangiformes > Carangidae > Caranx > Caranx ignobilis. The sequence continues at coordinate 4,110,326 of MU269980.1, forward strand.
TCCTGCCATGCTCTCCCTGCATCCTGAGCTATCTGTGAGACATTCACTGTAAGGCCAGATTAAGACTTCACTAAGAATCACTCCATCTTGGCTATTTGTTTATAATATATTGCTACCCAATGGCTGTTCGGGGTATTCGCTTCATGCACCAATAGCAGTTCATCAAGCACTCAGCCAGGCTCCAGCACGCTGTAGACACCCTCTACCCGAGGAGAAGGAGATAATTTATCTGAACTGATGTAACGAATGCTGACAGATTAGATGGAAATAAATGCTACCTCTGCCTCAAACAACATGTGTACATTTTATGGTGCTCCACTTCTCTTTGCTGGAACTGACATTTATGGCACTGGATGAATGCAAATGACAGTGACTCCCCAAAATTGCTCCTTTCAAACTGATACAGTACACATGTCGTGTTTGGGATTTCATAGGACATGACAGACTGTTCATGATCTGCAGGGAGGAATCAGAAAAAAAGAGTATGTATACAGTCCTGCAATGATTCTGCCTGATGAAAACCAGCATGTGACAATGAGACAGCCTCCACCTCCACATCTACACACAATTAATATTGAGGCAGCTGTGACATGGCTGCAATTCACATGCCAATCATGCCACCACTGGGCAATTAGATGGGAGGTAGGACGACCTAACTAAAGCTAATCTGATTGGAGAGGAAGGATGGAGAGTCCTTAGATGGAGATAGATGGGTAGGGAAAGAGGGAGGTGACGTGGGAGACACAAGCGAGGTGTGGGGTGCGTGTGTGTGTTTGGGGAGTTGTGTAGGAGATACAACAAGCAGAGATAGAAAGAAAGGGACGGTGGGAGGGAGGGAAATTGTCAAGGCAATGGATGTATAACGAAAACACTATGGACTGTTCATCTGGCTTCTGGCAGGTGTTTAAAGAGCAGGCTAATAGAAGCCTGGTGCCCCCATAACAATGACTTTAGTATTGTCATATTCAGCTGATTAAACCAAGGATGTCATGCTGAATGTGCTGCTATGCTATATTTGCTCTCGGCACCATGGAAATGATACTGTGGTTTGCTTTACTTTCCCTCTCTTGCCTTCCTTTGTTTTCTCTCCTAGATAATTACTGTCTAATAACAGCAGAAAGGCCATATCTCCACAAAGCTAACAGTGGAGGATATGGAGAGCTCCTTCTTCCAGCTATTCCCACTTCTTTTCTGTCTTCCTTTCTTTTATTCTCAAATGTGACACAAAGGTACAAGTCAGATTGGAGAAGAATGTTTTTCAACCGCCTTTCAATAATGAAGAACTTACTGTTTTGATTCCTGCTAAGGCAAGTGATCATTACTTAAATAATATGAATACATTTGTTGTCCAGGTCCTTTCATGTGATTCGGTGCTGTAGGATCACAGGGAATAACTGTGACAGTACATTAGACTGCCTTGTTCCCTGACCAATAAAAATATCCATAAACAATGAGGTAATTAAGCATGAATTCCACATATGTGGTGTGAGTGTGCCATTAAGGGGGAGAAGCAAGTAAAGTGGCCAGCAAAGCCACCTGGAGATTTGGACTCTAGGATATTATATCTCAGGAACTTCAATATTTGTAGAGTGGAAGCAAAGGTGCAGGCTTGTTATTGGTGAGGCCAATAAAAGATTTAATCGAAAAACCACATCTAAAATAGTAAGGACTGGAGCTGCTGAAGAAAAGGAACTGATGAGTCAGACGAGAATCACATATTTAAAAATAAAACAATTTCATTCAACATATAGATTTATTGAAAATGGTACAGTTTAATACAGTGTATGTATGAAAGGCTGTTGTTATCACTCCCACATACACTAAGCAAAGTATGAAAAAAAAAAAAAAGAGTGAACTTGGAGAGAGGCACACTGTGCCCTTAGGTGCAACACAGGAAAACAGGAAACCTCACTGCAAAAGGTGATCCAAAAATGTCCCAATGTCCCAGTGCAGCCAGCCTCCCAACCTCTCAGCACACAGCCACACCGCAGAAGAAGAGCTAATGCCAAGCAATTACTCACATGTAAATCAACTCATAAACAACCAAACAATATCAAGACATCAAGTTACTAGATTTGGAGACAGAAATTATGATGAGTCTGTGTGATCAATGGTAGAATCTGCCGATGCACAGGGTAAATGAGAGGGCCAGTGGTTGAAATGTGTGCACAGAACCTCCTGTAGCAGAAATTAGACGATATATGTGTGTGTGTGTGTGTGTGTGTGTGTAATGTACCACGGATGAGCTATTGTTCGGAATGGGATTAAAACCAAATTTTCTATTTAAATTCTTCATGATATTTACACGTTGTCTGAGATATAAATTGTTCTTTATTATATTTGTGCTGTAGCCTCTGAGCTTGTGTCCAAGAGAGGCCACATATCCTGCCAAGGTTTTAATCAGTAGCACATAGCAGATGGGTTTACAGCATATAGGCTCACTCTACTGAAAGTTGTTAAAGGGAAGGCTGTCAGCTGGTTGGTCAGTACATCACATTGGTCCAGATTAAAGGATCTGCCATGAAATCTGCCTCAGATACGTGTGTTGTTTGTTGTGTCCAGGATGGATTGTTATAAACCTACTGAAAAAAGAAATTACCAACATCATCAACTGTATTTTAGTGAATTTAGTGCTATTTAGCAAATGTTAGCATGCTAGCTGAGATCATGAACATGGGGAATAGTATGCTGAGCATCAATATGCTAGGATCATTGTCTAAAAACTAAAGATGGATGTGGGCTCTGTGATGTCATCCAATGATTTCTAAAGGGAGGCTTGGAGCTCAGAGCGAGCTGCTCTACTGTCGCCATCTTGGCGTGCCTGCTTCTACAAAACTGCTGCCAATTAAAAAATTGGCAAAGAAATACATGCTGGTTTGTGACAAGCATTGGTTACCCCCCTGTCGCTAAAAGCACCCCTCCTTCAGTATGCATAACTTTAAGCCAGGTGAGTTATATAAAACTCCACCCCACACGCTGATCATGAAGGAGGTAACAACTGTTGTTGTATCAGGCTGTAAACATGTTTATTTCTGGTGTGAATTTGAACATTTTAACTGTGTCTGTGGAGATTGGAGGAGGTTAACACTTGGCATCTACTCATGGAACATTACCATTTAGCTCAAAGCCCATGCAGCTCTGTCTAAAGCTGGAGTTGTATGTCACCATTAAGGGCCAACACTGTACCTACGACAGTTATGTGGGTAGGACTGAAGCTACACTGTAGCTAATGTGCACCCACTCAAAAATCCGACTACAGGTTGGGGCTGTGTGAAGATTGTTGAGAGTGACAAACATGAAGCAGATTGAAAGAGAAATCCTGTGCTCAGTGCACTGAACTGCTGTAAAGGAAACCATGTAAATACAGCAACACTTTCAGTAATGAATCATGTTGGGTCTCCTAATTGCTCTAGTTTAACAAAGTAAGTGGATGAGACAGTCACTGTAACGAATATAATGAAGGTATGATACAACCTAATCATATATAAAACATCCATCCATTGTTGTATCTTCAGCTGGCTAAATTCAATGCCCATTTACCCCTTTGCATTGAGTATAAATCCAGTTTATGGATGGTTTTTATTCCTTTCTCACAATTCAAGGAGTTCTGTTCTCTGCACCGGGATTCAGTTTGTCAGCACAAGTGGCATGATTGTATATACTACTTGGTTAGTGACCATCATTTTTTGATTACTTGATGCTGGTACTATGAGTCCACCAGAGGAGACTGAAATAAACATGAGAGGCAAAGGTGATTGAACAGAGGTGTAACATATTAAGGCAGGTCAGAAAATCACCAAGGAGGAGAACAGAGCGACAGGAAGTAAAATAGCCACAAGATTGACAAGGAAGTTTATTTCAAAATAAATTGTTAAAATATAATAAATGGAATAATTTTGATATTATATTGATGTGAAATCTAAGGGGATATTGTGGTTTGTCCTGTAAAAAGCTTTGATGTCCCAGTTTTTAACCACCAAACTGTTCAAATAAAATGAATCATTATAAGAATATATCTGTTTTCCATGGACATTTATCCTATTCTGCCCCACTTAACATTACCAACCTAAAATTAAAACATAAACAATGCACTATGTGTCTGAATTCAACACTGACTGGTCTGTATGGGTGTCAAGCAATCAATGTGTCGTTGTCAAGGCTGATTAGTATGCTAACAGTTAGCTGTCATGCTAGACGGTCAGTCTTTTCCTTCTTTTGTACCTTTTTTTTTTGCAGCAAAAATGCTGCGTTCATGGCCTCCATGGTGTTGAAACGTCCATTCAGTATGAAGCACTGAAATAATTGCTGACCATTCTGATGAAAATACCAGTGGTGCGTGCATAATTCATGCAGGTGTACATGCATGAATGTCTGCTAGACCTATGGTTCCTTTTGAGGGTTTGAAAAAATGGGGACCCCACTTTAAGATGAAGCCATGGTTAAGGGCTGTGTGATGGAGTGGTGACGAGGAGGGGTGTTTCCCTTTTGATCGGGGCTCTTCAGGTGCAGCTCTGAGTTCATCAATGTGAAGCTATTTGGACAGGATTTAAGTGGAAGACTTTCATCCATTCCTTGAGTTAAATTAACTCCTCTCTATTCACATGCTCTGTTTCCTACACAACAAGCAGTGACCTTCATTATCTTGAAAGCCGTAGGCTAATTAGGCAACTTAAAGGCACCATTAATCTATTCTAGTTTGCCCCAGTCAAATGTTTATCCCCACTGATAACTCATTGACTATCCTCTCAGAGAAGAAGCATATCCCGTGGCATGAATTTTGGAGGTATTTTTACTTGACATGACATTTTTGTTTTTTTCCTCCACTATCACCATGGTTTTCCCCCACAAACCACGCTTCAGTTTTGGCTGGATGTTTAGCAGGATTTGCAGCAGAGCCAGGGTGAATATTTAAAATAGACGATGCCCTGCTACTCTGTGCACAATCGGTGCAAAGCGTTTTATTTTGGTGACTTGTTTGTTGTGGCTTTGAATGAGGATCAACAGCCCGAATTGGGTGCTGAGGGGGTTGTTTTGACCTCTGGGGCCTTCTAGGTGCCACAACAGAGGGACAAGTGTCTTTAGGTTAGCCCCGTAACCCTGGCATTCTTATTCAATTCCAATCACAGTAAAAGAGGTTAATCGAGCTGGTGGAGAAAGTTGAGTGGCTGGACTGAAATAACCGTGGCCCTGATAGATTCCCTACTAGCTTTTTTGCTAAAGTCAGGGCAGGTTGGGAAAGCATCAAGGTTTATAAATCATTCTGCATCTCTGTGCTTAAAGAGCAACTATGCGTGTCCGGTCGCTTTTCCACTTTTTTGCTAACCCTCCTCCCGATGTGTATATTTGTGTAGTCTTACCAGTCATAAACAAGAGATCACAGGTTATGGGGCATGTTTCTGTCTTGGTGTCGCTGAGACGAGAGTTGGGACACCGGGGCGGAGGCACTGATTTTGCACGGTTGGTTTTTGGCCAAGATAAGACAGGTGGAAGACAGAGAGCCTCCATTCTCCCTCATAACAAGTTACAAGTCATATATAACCATCACAATTACTCCAAAGCTGTTTAATAAAGGTAAAAATGTAGCATAATTAAGCTAAAAATCATGCATAGTCCCCTTTTAAGTCTCTTTATTCTAATGTGGGCTGACAAAGACTTGCTACTCATGTAGCTGTTTGTATGGCATAATCAGCTGCTACGAAACCACAGACAGGCACAGGATGAGGGATGCTGTCCATTGCATTGTGAACCATGGAGAGTCAAAAGGAATGCGAGCTGATGGCTTTTTTTTTGTTGTTAGAAAATCACTGAAAACCGTGACTTATCTTGTGCAAACACTTGTGTTTTCAGTCAGGCAGTGAGTGGGGATATGCCAGGAAACCTGCATCTTACAGGCAAGTGCTGAGCTGCAAATGTGTGATTCCAGCAGGCTGAGGTTTGCTCCCCTCTCTGCCCCGCCTTGTCAGAGCCCGATCCATGATCCAAATACAAATGAATTAGCATTTTCTCAAGCTAAAAGGTTATGAATACACATTTGATGCAAGAACTGGCTGTTTCTCGAGAGCTGGCACAATACAAATGCATCTAATTATATCTTTTATTATAACGTGAGAGTGTAAAATGGCTTATGTTAGAATTACCTGTGCACACCGGAGTGAAACTGACCTTTATTTGCAACTGTGACACAACGAGAATGTTATGCAAAGCTTTTTTTCTGCTCGCATGCATTGCGACACAAAAGTATGCACATGTGCTCCTACGGTTCTAAAAACCCCAGATCACGGCTTTTGAAGGGCGGACTAAACCCCTGGATTTTCCATCAAGAAGTGGAGGGACACAGACAGTTTCACAAAAGGCAGAAAGCTCCCTGCACTGTAAACAAGCCCCGACACAAAGCAGGGATAATATACAGGGGACAGGAGGTAAAGCTAAAGAAAGCACTTCATTTTGGATGGTAAATTGTGATAACTTCCCTTATGAAATCCAGTTTCCACCAGCAGTGCCACTGTGTACACTTTGTATGCGCATATATCATAAATTAAGTTCAAAGCTGGATAAATATTTTGCTGCACTGTGTAGATTTTAACAGGAGCTGTTTCTTCCCAGTGAGTTGAACAGCTCTCGCTGCTCTGTAGCTGACCCTGACCCAGGGACCTCGGGTAAACCCAGAGCACAGGCAATAAAGAAAGACAGAAAAAAAGAAGAATTGTGCCTTCTTGACCAATGGAAATGAATTGAGTATCCATACATGCAGCCTCCATGACAACATCTTGAATACGTCAGAGAGCTTTCAAGAATGCAAATCTGACACCTAACACCCACATAACCTTCGCCGTGAGTGAGCCATCACAATCCATTGGTATGTTGAGTGAGCGTCCCTGAAAAAGTCTTAATACATTTTCATTTTTTTCTTTCTTTTTTTTTTTTCAATAAATCAAATGTCCATGCCACTTATAATAGAACAAAACTGCACTTAGCAGAGGTTGAGACTTCATATTTCATATGATCCTTTGAGTTCTTTGATATTGTTGATAGCTCATCTTTTTCTGAGCGTGGGCAGCTCCTCCTTTGCTTTGTGTGACAGCAGAGCCACACAGTGTTCAAGACACTGTGTTGGTCAACTCTTGCTTTTTCAAACATGCACATGACAGACACTGGAATGGATGGTGGGGAAGAATTTTGTTATTGATTGAATTTCATTTCCTATTGTTAAAAATAGAGTTAAAAGGTTATTTAACACATTTGGCAAGCTCGCCCTTTCATAAAAAATAACCTTTGACTCACCTCTGTTGTTGTGACTTCAGATCTGGAAATGTCATGAGTGATAACACTGAGCAGACAGGTGAATTAAACAAGATCAAGATTTTATTGACAAATCAGGACACACATCAGGTGCACAAACAGAGATAAGTGAACAAAAAAGGTTAAAAAAAAAGTAAAAAAAAAAAAAAAAAAACTACCAAGGTTATGACAGTTTCTTCCTCTGTATCTTGTTATTGGACATTTGAAATGATCAGTGCTGTTCGGCTCTCCTGGTCAGTCCGTCTTTTCTGACTGCTCATTGGCCCTCATTTATCAAACTTGTGTAGGATCTGGTGTAGATCCTGGTGTAAAGATCAGCGTGTGTCAGGTGTATAGTGTTATTTATGGAAGTTAGATAGATAGATACTTTATTCATCTCCAAGAGAAATTCACACTTGTGTATGTTGACAATTTCGGCGTAAAACTGGCGTGGTGTTCATAAAAATGATGACTGAAAACAATCATAATTTAAATGGCAAACCCTGATGTATTCCTTCTATAGAGGCCTTGTCCCGCCACTGAAGATGCCCAAGAAGAGGGACTTTGCTGACATTCCCACATTCAGCAGGGAGAGGGCGGCACCATTACATATCTGTAGCTACATTAATAGAGTGATCGTTTTTGTGATTGATGGATGCGTAGTCACTGGTGGATGGAGGCTTCAGACGCAGGTTTGGCTGATGGAGGCTTTTGAGACACTGGCCTGGACCCTGACATCTGAAAGGTCTTGGTGGCCAAAAACTCCACTGTGGAGAGCACCAGCACAGGTATGGCAGTGGACCGGCTTGTCCGGCTCAGCAGCTGTTTATCACTCTCCTGCAGGAGATCTTCTACCTGGATGAAGATTCTCTGGCATCTCAGTGATGTGTACTGCTCTAACAATAACAGGTCAAAGTTTCTGTTTAAACAGCTGCCTGATGAGCATCTGTCCTATCACACTGTCTATTTTTCAGGCTACACTTTACACATTATTAGTCTTTTTATTTCACTAATAAGAACAGCAATGACATGAGGTCCTCATCGGCGCATGAGTATGATCTATCCAACAGCCTCTGTGATGCATGTTGCATGCTGCTTCAAATGTACATACGCTACGCTCGTACGTATGCGTATGCTACGTTCGGTGATAAATGCCGATCCTTGCGTCAGCTTTGGTGTGCACCCATTTTTTTGGTGTACGCACGTTCGATAACTGAGGGCCATTGTGTGCACCACTGGACTTGATTATAGGGACGTTGCTCTGCTCCCAGATCTCAGCAATTAATTTGATGTGAAAAATATGATCATAGAAATGAACAAAGCTGGAAAGATAGTGCCAAAGATTATGTTGAACCAGAATTATAATAATTATAAGTAGTAGTATGATGCTGTAATCATCAGATGATATTAGATAATTATTATTTTGACACTGTTTAACAGAGATGTTGAACATCCCTCATTTCAAACAAACAACACCTCTGAAAAGAAGCTTCTTCACTACCTGATTCTTACCCCAGCTCTGGATATGAACTCTAGTGGCTCCAGCAGATGATGAAACTTTTTTTTTTCTTTTTTCTTTTTCTTCTTGGCCAGCAGAACTTGCAAGCATGAGAACACATCAGATACAGATGCAGGAGACAAGCCTCTGCTTCTTACTTGGAAAAAAAAGAAAAAAGTCTGTTCTCAACTTTGTACTTTTTATGACTTGTGGTTAATTTAAGCCAGTCAGAGCCCCACTGGAGATGCATACAGAGGAGATGACTGTCGGAAATATCGCTGTTATTTACACTGCATGATGACATCGAACCACAACACATTGTCTGTGTGAGTATTTAAACTGATATCCTGCGACCTGCGGTATTCTCTGGTGAAAATGTGTAAAGATTGCATTCTCAAGTCTCATTTATTTGTGAAATGGCATGACTTAGAGAATCAATGGCCCCATATATAAACATATAGGGTTTTGGCAGCATCACAAAGCATCTTCTATGCTACTGGAAAGACATGACATAATGAAGCCATGTGTGCACTGCGGTATTTGTGGAGCATCTCACTAAACATGGTGAAGCTGTGATTAATGCTAAATAGGCTTTAGAGGAGTAGATGAAAGGCGCCCATTTTGGTCTACGCTGTTGTTTTTATGTTTTTGAAATAATTATGTTGATGTTAGTACACTGATGAAAAAAAATAAATACATTTATACAATTTGTTGAGCTCCCCATGAAAGCTGGGATGCAGTATTTGAATTATCATGGTGTGTTGAAACAGCACGGACAAGACCAGTGTTATATGTAAGAAGAAAAGAAAACAACTGTCCATGATTTTCATTCCCAGCCTATTTATTGTTATCACGACACAGATATCAGTAAAGCCAACAGGACAATGTTCTACATTATCATACATGTAACATTCATTGTGGTTTGCATGAGGTCATTTCCTCTTATGTTCAATAGCCTTTAAGACAAACACCCTGCAAAAGAGTCACGCATGAGCAGGTGACAGCCTGGCAGAATCACTGCCAACATTTGCTTTTAGGATAAAAGGAGATGAAGGGAAATGTAATCTAATGTCTGATGTTATGCTATTACACTTTTATGTAAAGCAAACACAAAAAGGTGGCTGGGACACAGGGGGTGGAGGGGGTCATTCACTATTTGGAAGGTCAGTGGTTTTATTCCTCCACTGTGCATGAAAAAGTGTCCAAGGGCAAAAATACTGAATTGCCACCCACATACTGCTGGTGTCACTGTGACTGTATATGCAGTCTGTACATTCTGGAGTAATGCAATGTAAACCTCATCTCCGCTTCTGATGCCATAAATGGATGTACAGTAGATGCAACTTTACAGACCTCTTTAGAGCTGGGGGTTAAAAGCATAGACAAGGTCAACTAGTGTTACACAGTGGCTTGCAGGGGAACCCTTTTTCTGGTGCACCACAATTCCTGAGGTTACATGTACATACTCAGCCCAGTGGACATATGTGTGACTGCAAACAGCATTACTGCTGCAGGCAGCAACACAATCAGAAACATTTCACGTAGGCTCAATAAGATCAACATAATAATCCCACAAGATGTTTAACAGCCCAAACAGAAGAGCAAAAACAAAAACACCAAGCAGGGGAACACAGTTAGGAGCTCTCTACTTTTGTTACACAGATTCAAGTGCAACACAAAACTTGAACTAAAAATGATACAACTTACTACTACTCTAACTTGGATTTAACTTTTAATCACAGCAAAATAAAGCATCTGTCCACAGCTCATGGCTACCTCTCTCTCAGATGACTACGCCAAGCTACTGTACGTGGAAACAGATGCTCAGAAAACAGAATGGGACAATATATCATATATCTATTTTAATTTTTTATTATTCTTTTTTAAAAGTTATTTTGGGTGCATTTTTGCCTTTATTAGCTAGGACAGTGGAGATATGACTGGAAACGGGCAGAGAGAGTCGGGGAACAGATATGCATATTGTTCCAGTCAGGAGTCAAACCGGCGATCTCCTGCATAAAAGGCAAAGCCCATATGGGACATGCTCTCTAACATCTCACCCATGAGAGCACCCTTCTTTCCTTTTTTGTAACTGTAATGTACAGAAAATAAAATATAACCTTAAAGTGGACATTTTTCCCCCCTGAGAGTCTCTTGGGAGTCTTTCACAGGAGCTCGTGTCCTTTTCAGGGGAGCAGAGCTCTTTGTAGCTCCCCTGTAATTTGAACCATGAGGACAACTTAAACACAGAGCTGTGGCTAACGTACCATATGAATTCTTCATGTACAACTGTAAACCATCATCACAGCTCAAATAATTATTATATTAAACATTAGCAAGTTTGTCATTGATTTAGCTTCTATCACCATAATAGAGAGTGAAGTATTTAGAGACAGATGTGGAGAACATGAGGATATATGATCATACTTCCAGTGTCAGTCAGAAGTATGATACATGAATATGAGTAATTTCATCATTCTCCTGATCATGTCCCACATGACTGGAACTGGAAAACCTTTCTCACAGCACATTCATCTCTATAAATAGTCCTACCAGGAGATAGTGTATATATGATTTTGTGAATACACACTGGGCTGCTGGCATGTAAAGATAGCACAGTGGTGAATAGGGGTCCGCTCACATCAGCAACACCAGCTTGAATGGCAGCCCATTGGCTGCAGCAGCTCCTCATCAGTTCCCACATACTTCCTACACCAAATCGACATATTCAGCTGTTGAAATCCAAGTTCCTTCTCCAGATTTCAAACTGATAAAATATTCACCAACTTAACTCCAACTATCCTCGAACATATTTCCTGTGTGAAACACTCAATACTGTTGTGTTATTTAATAATTATGACCATCCACTGCGGAACAAGCCTGCTTGTTCTTGCTTCTTTGAACATCTTGCGCAACATATTACTACTTAAAAAAGAGCTCATGTGCTCATGGAGCCATTTTGAGTCTAAGTTGGTCAATTCCAAATATCTTTGAGGTGTTTGTAAAATTTTCTGAGTAATTTCATCATGATTGTGTAGCAGGTATTTGGCACATCAGAGGTATAGACACGATACACCTGTGTATCTTCCACCAAGGGATGTTTTTAAGCAGCTTCTCCCATCCCCTGCCTGACCAGGGACAGCCGCTAACATGACGAAATGAAGATTACTGTCTGTGCAACAGAGAAAATGAGGTGGGAGAGGATGAAAGGAGGAGCAGATTTGGGAGTTTAAGGTTGCAGCCTGAGTGTGTAACAACATGGAAACATCCCTTAAGCCATTCCCACAACCTCACTATTTGAAATTAATGGATTCACAGTCATTTATGTGGTTTGTTTATTTATTTTTTACAAAAAAAAAAAAAAATGAACACGAAAATATAATTGACCAGCAACATCTCTAAATTACAGTACAGTAGTTAGAGCTTCAAGAGTAACCTTTCTCTCCCATATTTAAGGATTATAGGACAGAATTTTCACATCAGTTTTTACTAATGTCAAAACTGAGAGAAAAATCAAGAGAACTCAGTTTCCTGGGAAACTTAAAAAGTGGTCTCAGGGAGGAAAAAAAAATACACCAGTGGAAGGACAAAATGTACTGGATGTTAAAATCTTTGAAAAATACTGGACGGTTTTGAGAAAAAAAAAAAGAAAGAAAAAGAAAAAAACAACAAAACCACAGAGGCTCCAAAAAACAAGATACCTCTTATAGTCACATTTAGCAGCCATAGTTATCATGAGGAGCAAAGAAGGATGCGCTGGAAGAAATCCACAGAGTGTGAGGGTTAAGACATACTGTACATAAGTGGTGGTTAGTTTCACCCACACCATCATCTGCTTATCATGAACCTGAACGAGTGTGTTTAATTTATGCGATCACCAAACCATAGGCATGGCTACATCCATGCAAAAGTGTTTCAGTTTTAACTGGGTCTGATTGGGTCTTATCAATCTCTACTACTGATGGAGGTGACCGCAACATGGATAATGAATTACAAGCTTTGCCGACCTTGTCGTCTTTGAGTGCTGTAACTGCCTTTGCTGTTCTTTGTTTGTAGCATTGTCTTCAGCTAATCTGCTCTCTCTTTACATTAGGCCACAACTTCCCAGTGTACAGTGCATGCCCATGAGTGGTCCTGTGATACACATTTTCAAGTGCATTATGGTATGGATGGAGATTATTTCTGATACTAAGCTAAAACACAACACATGTTTTTAAATGGTGTTTTAAAATGCAAATATAAAAGCATTGTTTTATCTATAATGGGCCTCTGCACTGATATTATTTTGTGCAAATCTGGTAATTGGTGAATTGACTGGCTTTTCATTGGCCCAGCATGGAATATTACCGATTTACATCACATTGAAACTTGTACGGGCGGCTGCTAACGTCTCACAGTCAACAGTGGAAGAGGAAACTGAATTGTAATTCAGTTGATAAACAGTGGCATTATAGACCCACTTTTCAAAAGGCAAATGCACTGACAAACACCTGTCCAGATGTGTTCATCTACGGTACAACAGCAATGCACTTTGGAGTCAGTTTAACACTGAACACTGAGGAGTGACATTTTTCTTTTCTACTCTTTTAGCTTTCTTTTATCTCTTGAAGGCATTTGATGGCCTGGGCTGGTCTACTGGGGGAGAGAGGAGAAAAGCCAGAAAAGATTTTATATTTATACATCAACAAAAAAGGTTAAGAGGACAAAACAGCATTACAACACCAAACACTGTGGAGGAGAAAACAAAAAAAGTGTCGCTATGTGATAACTCAACAACAATGACCCTGATTCTCGAGGGAAGACTGCTCCACTGACCGGGACCTGAATGTGATCCCTCTGTCCCCTGTGGTGATGACACTGTTGGGAATCAACCTTGAGAAAAATTGAGAATGACCAACGAGACCAAATGTCATGGGAACGAGCAGAGCGGTCGACCAGACATCTTGATCTGGAGGAGAGTGACAGATACAGTACGGTCGGGTGGGCACATGTGGCGAGCAGTTCCCCCAGGATCTCCTATACTGCTCTGCTCGACTGTGCTCAAATGTCTTCAATTATTTAATATTTCTAACTAGTAGTAAGTAGTATTGTGAGGGATAGCTGCTGAAACACACAATCAATCAGGTCTCTTCTCCCTGTTGTTTTCAGCTGTGACCTGGACCCTGTTGTACGTCCTGTCCAGGGAAGCTGCAGGGCTCTTTGGAAATACACAGAAACTTCCAAATCCCCTCAACATTTGATAAAATATCAGAGACAGACACTGGATCAGTGCCTGAATATCCTGAAACCGCAGAGATCTGGCTGGACTACAGAGGCTGAAACACACAAAAAAAGGAAAAAAAAAAGTTGGGAGACTAAAAAAAAAGGAAAATAGACACTGCCTGACCTGATTTTTAGAGCAACAAATAACAAAGGCAATATTTCCACGCTCTACTTGCTGAATCCTTCATGGTGACAGGTGGATCTAGTAAGAGTGTGTGAGTATGATTTATTGGGCTCCATACTGGCTCATCTCTAATGGTGGACACTCCTGCCTGCAGGATGCAGAGTGATTACTGTCTGCTAATACTTCATGGCGAGCAAGGTAGAAAAATGACAGAGAAAGCTGTGTAGAATGGCTAATCGATACTGTATTTATGTCCAGCGAGGAGACAGCATTGCTCACTCGCCAGAACAACAGGAGTCCCATCGATGCATCCCGGTGGATGTCTGAGGGAAGATAATGAACATTTCTTTATTTAGAGCAGCCAAAACAGAGCAGCCGATAATTGTGGTGGAAAACTCGGCGTCCTGAAAAGCACTTTTAAATAATTATCACATTTCAGATGCTCTGTCGAGTGCCACTCCCTCTTCCTCAAATTGCCTCTTGACCAACACCAACCTTGTTCATTGACCCTTTGAAATCCATGTTCACTTAGTGCATTATGTGAAGTATCTTCAGACCTTAGGTTTATATATTTTTTTCACTCCACTTATCTGAGACAGTTGACACAAAGAATGTGATGTATAAAAGTTCCATCTGTCCAGATAAAAAAAAAAACTTTTCTGTGGGTAGTATTATGTTTCCTATATAAAGATTAAAAAATATCTACTCTGACTTCCTCAATGAGGAATGTGGATCAGGCCCTTTGACCAGCTACTCACCACTGCTCGGGGTTGACAGGTGAAACAGCAGAGAGCATCACGATAAAGGAGGGAACACTGGAGCGACACCAGCTGTCAGTTCGTGGCCTTCATAGCCCTCATAGACCGAAAAATCCACACCAAAACGACAGAGTGCGGCCTATGGAGGATTTTCTCTCTGCACCATCAGCTTTACCCACCATTGTGTCACAAAGTGCAGCTCCTGTCGCTGACAACAGTATCTGAATCTGTTTTTATCCAAACTGTCATTGGTTCCCTGCACCTCGAGGTATAAATTTTGCTGCCAAGGTGTTGTCTGATTATTTCTCTCATGATGACTTGTTACATGAAAAATATTCTATGGATTTTAACAAGGTCAGAAACTTCTACAGTAATTGGTGCACCATGTTCTATACATACACTGGTAATTATAGAAGAGGAATTCAGTGAGAATGTGTGCAGCTTGAACATACATCAGGCCAGGCCATTTATAAACTTGATTTAATTATGATGGAGACGTCAGCAAGATGAGACTTTATGGGTTCATGTAATGAATTAGTGGCATGGGCACAATAAATAGCTACAATGATACACGATGGCAGCCAGACTTGTGCTGTTGGAGAACCCTGCCAGTTCCACATTCTTCTTGCACTCCAGCTCTCGGCAGTCCTTCTTGCTGACATGTCTAATGAGGGCCTAAGCATAAATATCAATGTACAAACACTTTATTCAGAGTGTTTCTACAGTCATTAATTTTGGAGTGGGAGAAGTGTGAGAGTGGGAACGAGCCCAGTTTGTACAATGATTGAGATTCAAGCAAACGTGTGGCTTTTAAACCTGACAAAAATGCAAAATCACTCAACATCACTTTGTGTGTGTGTGTGTGTTACTTGAGTTTATTGGCTCTGCCACACGGGCATAGTTATCTCTTCTAAAAGCCTGAGTATCTCTATCCTGATGTGATGGGGCTGGTGTGGGTGGATACCGCAGGAAAATGGAGGACTGGATGTGTTGACTCCTCAGCTGAGGAAATCCCCGACCTGCCATCTAATTAGCAAACACTTTGATGAATGAGAGAGAGTTTGCTGCCAGCCGGCAGGTTAGGCTCAAACGAGCTGATGATGTGGATGTGCTCTTTGTGCAGTGGACCACACTTGTGTTTGAACCCAGACAGTGTGTGTGTGAGGCTTCTGGTCTCTTCACTCAACACACTGGATTAATTGGATGAACAAAACGTTTGCTAAAGTTCACTCTCACAGGGTCCATACTGTATGATTCATGGAGTTAAGTGCAAGACCAGGTGAGCTGAGACCAAGTGAGGCTGAGGCAGAAGCTGAACTAGGACCACAAATTAAAAAGTAATAAATAAATAATAGGATGACAGCAGTTCAGCTACGCAGACACAATACACTGCCATATGTAAGACTAAAATCTCTGGTACATATAACAGCACAGGGTCAAGAACCAAATACTGTATGATAGCATCCTGCACCCTCAATCCAGGATTGGCACCAATAATTAGCATGATTGGAAAAGCAGAGGTGTTTTACAGTGTCGAAGATGAACACCTGAAGTGCTGTGGCACCAAATTCAAAATAAAACAAACTTATGCACTGTATATACACAAGTTATCAGGACTGCGGAAAAGAGAGCCACGGAGCAATGGAGACCTGTTCCAATATTGTGGGCAGATGAAAGACATGACATGACAGTATTGTGAGTTTTTGATGACTGGACACAAACAATATAAGGTTGGCTTGTTTTCTGCTTTGGCAAAATGTGTTGTCATTGTGCTGTTAGCTACAGTAGCAAGAGAGCTGTCAGTATCTGTGTCTGTAGCATCGTGCTAACTACGGGAAACAGTCTTGTCGCATCAGTTTACTGTCATTGTTTGCTCTTGATCATGGTATTTGACTGTACAATGTACCACAGAGACTTACTTTACTACAGGATGGATGCATAAATTGCAATGCCAAACCATGGATGTGTGTGTGTGTGGTGTTTCTATAATGATGCTTTGCTTCAGCTACTCGAAACAGTGTCCGTTTCCATGCTGTTGAATAACCTGCTGAAACATGCTGTCATTCTGTTTCCTTTTGTTAAAGTCATTAAAATTTGCAGATCTGTGTTTGTCAGAGGCAGTCATGTTATCCCTGCACCGTACTGTACGCAGTTGTTGTGATTCACGTCTAAGATTTATATCTAAGATAAAAGCTGGGAACATGACATTTACTTCAGAGCACAAACCGAATCACAACTAGACATCCACACAAAGGTGCATCTTCTTTCCTCTATCACTCACAACTGTGGTGTACACAAATCCGTATCGCAGCTTCATCTACAGTGTCCATTTCTGCCTTTCATCCTGTGACTTAATTTGTATCTAAGATGTGTTGTTTGACAGCAGGGGACACAAAAAGGTGCAAACTAGTGCAACGCATAGCATTTAACATAGCATTATGTGGTGACATTTAAGTGCTCGACAGCCATAATCTAATCTAATCTAATCTAATCCACAGAACTCATCTTTTCTTCACATTGTCAGTTTGTGCTTGTGTATTGGAAAAGTCTTCTGAATGTATGTTTGCAGTTTGATTAGATGTGGTAACAAATGCAGACACTTGTGGGACTTTCAATGAGTGAACGTTCAAGAAAACCACAAACAAAAAAAAGAAAGAAAATCAACAGATGAAAGCAGCCCATTCCTCAAAACAGCATGTTCAGAGAGCTACAGTGGGTGTGCTTGTGTTTTTAGTTTGTTTGTTTTGAAAAAAAAAAAAATGAGAAAGAGAGACACAATACAAGGTTTGGGTTTCCAAAGGTGAAACTGTGGTTTTCAGGCTGCAATGTAAAAAAAAAAAAAAAAAAACTGCTCTGACTCAGAACAGAGAACAGTGCAGATTGAGGAAAGCGACAACAAGATCCTTGGAGTGATGAAGCAGCCAGTCGCCCACAGGAAAGGGAGCACGGGTGGTTACCAGCGCTTTTGATGATGGAGTTAAGAGAGGGCCAGGTCCTTTCATCACATGATGGTGTACACCAGCGTCATCACAGTGGTGAACTGGATGAGAGCTGAAAGAAGTGGTAAATGGATAAGAGGAGTGCTGAAGACCAAGACCAGATGAGATAAGAGGTTTGTCAGAACCCATACAGAAACAGTATCTGGTTATTGCTCTTTTTCAACTGTCAGACGTCTGAGTTACAACAATGACGCTTTCTTTTTTTTTTTTAAATCCTACAGCTGATAGTATAGACTTATACATTATTTCACAAAAAAAAAAAAAAAAAAAAAAGAAAAAAGTTAGAGCTTGTCAGGGCTTGTAGTACCTCTCTCTCTCTATCTCTTCCTCTCCAACCCAACCGGTCGTTTCTAGTTCTGCTTGAGGTTTCTACCTCTTCAAAGGAAAGTTTTTCACACCAGTGTTGCCATGTGTGCTTCCTCTCAGTGGGAACTGTCAGGTCTCTATCTCTATCATGAAGGCAAGGTTTACACCTGCTCTGTTTGAAAAGTGCCTTGAAATAACTTCTGTACAAATCCTCATGTGGTATTTGGGTTTGTATGGGCCGAAGACCACTAGGGAGCGCTATAAAAAATATATGGTTTTCTTTAATTTACTTGCCTGAAAATGACATATTTTTTTCTTTTTCAGATGATATTGATGATCACTGCTTGCATTGCATTATGTTTTTTTTTTTTTTTTTTTTTTTTATCAAACTTTGCAACACTGCAGGTCTATATGACCTGACCACCATTAGGTGGCATTGTTGGACATTGTGCTTTCTAGTACAATCAATGCACCCAAACCAGTGCTCTAAGTCCTCCACACACACCTAGACCAACCCAACTCCCCTCACCCACCACGCACATCCAACACACACACTAGCTGACAATATTGTGCTTTCCAGCATAGGAGGCGAGGATAAGAGGCGAAATGTCTTCCACAGACAAATACAAGTCCAGTTGCCTTCGATTTAATTTGAGAGAGAGATAACAATGACCTGGACGAATGAGAACATTCACAGACATTTTCCAGCACAATCAACTGACCCAGAAGTCTATGATGTCATTATATTTTTTAAAAAATAGTGTAAAATGTTATAATAAGTTGAAGTGAAGTTGACTCACAGTGAAACACAGAATTTGGTGATAATTTTGTTACATACTTTATATCAGTCAAATGAAATCAGGTCATTTGAAGGCCAGCGGTGTTACAACCAACAAAGACAGCACAAGGGTTAAGCTCTACTTCCTCTGAGGGAACATCAGCTTAGTTTTGTCCAGGTTGAAGAGTACCTACAGAGTCAGGAAAAGCAGAGTGTCATCTACATAATGGAGAAAAATTGAATGCAATTCCTACACAGTCTTTTCTGTGCAATTCCCGAGGACTTCCTGAACAGCAGGGCGGAAAGAGTCTGTCTCCCTTAGCTAAATCTTTTTTTTTGTTTGTTTGTTTGTTTTTTTATGTGCACACAATGATTGAACATTGACTATGTGATAAAAAAGACAGATCTCAACAGACATTGATGAAAAAGTGAGATTTTCAGTGTCTGTGGAAGGTTAGTGGGAATCTTAAGAGGGGTGTGTTAGTATGTTGACATCTCTTGAGAAGAAGCTGTTGAGGTGACGGATGGCTTTAGTCATGATGGTGTGGCGCTGTCTCTCAAAGGAGAGTTTGCTGAACAGATGGTTGCCTGGTGTGCTGAATTGGTAGCAACACTTCCTTTTCTCTTTCATCCTCAAGTCAGGCAGCTCTTTCAAGTGGGGGAAGCAGAGTCAATCACTCACCTACACAGGAGAGCAGACAACATGCTGGATACTGACGAGAGTAAAACCATACAATAAGAGGACATGTGAAAACAGGCTGTCTATTTGTCTAAGGCACGTTCAATGAAACTGTGACATTACAGGTTTTGATCGACCCTCTTTGACTTTTCATGTCCATCTTCGCTTCGTCCTTCTACACATTGTTCATCACTATCATAGATTCATGCTGAAGCTGAACATAAACTTGATGTCATGTGATCATACCTGTAATAAGCTCAGTGTTGTCTGTGAACCAGAGTGTACAAAGTGTGATAAAGGAACAACAGGAGATCCATTCTTATTCTTATTATATATTTTTATTGTAACCATGACGGCAAAGATCATCTAATGATGAAAAAGTTATTTTTTCAACTCAGTCACAACAACCATCTTTTCCTTAACCTAACCAACTCCTATCACAGTAACCATGACAACAAAGGTTGGCATGCCATGGTCAGTATGGTCTGCATGTTTATTACTGCAACCATGACAACCATGGCCACAACTGTCCGCCATAGGGATACCATTTAATGAGACACTCCTGAAGAAATCACTGATTGTCCAGGTTTGAGGAATTGTTGGTTGATATACATAATACAGAAGAAACAAGAAATCTGACAAATTGAATTATATAACTCTTGGGAAAGTGGCCAGTAGATGAATTTGGAGAATTTGAAAGTCCACGTCTTTGTGTCTTTCTTTGCTGCTGTGTTTCTGTCAAAAGAAAAGATCTAAACTGCACTAAAATTTCCAACAATTTTCCTTTCAACACCTTTTTCATGAAGCTTTTACCTGTGACCTGTGAGAGCTATGAAAAGGAGAGCATTTGCTATCAATAACATCATGCGTCTGAATGCGTATGAATGGACTCCCTCACTGTTTCTGCAGTGATGGGTTGATAGGTGAGCAGTCATTGTCAGTAAAATAACACATGCATCAATACAGAGGTGCATCAGGTGGAACAAATCTGTATCCACTGGAGAGATTTCACATTCTGATTGGCAACTTTCATTGAAGTAAGTTAGTGGTAACTTAACCTGCACTTGAAGGACTGTAAAACAAAGTGTTCTGGAAATAACAGTTCTGTTTATTTGTGATTGAATTACTTATTCCAAGACATTCTTATCATCCCATCTACTTGCATATCTTTAAGTTCAATATCTGTGTATTTTACTAAACCACTTTTCAACAAAGCTGTAGCAGCGCCTCACTAACTGTGAGCAGTTCCACAGAGCTCCAACTTCTCTCAGACCTTGGAGCTAGTTTAAGTGGTCGGACTCATTGTGAATACTTTTTAACCGAAAACCTCAGGACTGGCAGGCACTTCATTTTCACACACAATATTTTGCTGGAAGCTACTTTTATCTATATTTTAGGATAGTGTGTGAATTCTGCCTCAGGCAGAGGGTCAGAGCTCAGGGTTAACAAACAAACAGCTTTTGAAAAAAAATACATAACAAAGGGACACACTCTAGTCAAAATGAGAGAGAGAGAGAGAGAGAAAAGAAAAAAACAATGATGAAGAAGGAGATCCTCTAACTTTTAGATTTCTTCCTCCAGCTATTCACTGTGTTCAGTGATATAACTTCAGCTCTGACTAAGTGATGACTCTAACACTGATGCTTCACATGTGAAATGTCATGACCTTTATCTAGGTACCATGTGTCGTCAATGCTCCTTATAGCAGCCCATATGTTTTTATCAAGTGTCTAGCTGAGCCAGATAAGTGCTCATCAGTGTTTATTGTTTTGATGGGTACAACTACTCTCAGAGACATCAGACTACGTAGGTGTCAGAGCTATTACTCACACTCTAAAGGTCTCTCAGGCTGTCCTGCTGATTCAATGTGTGAGCCCTCTCTTTGACTCCGGTTCCACCCACAAACTGTTATTTAAATAGCTCCGACTGCCCACAGTTACTGCATATATTTTGAAAACCAGTTGGACTGTTATAGGGGTATATTTGCTGTACGGTGGTGGGTGTGGGAGTGCATGTTGGGATATCATTTTTTCTTAGGTCATGTACAGTTCTGAGCAAATTCATTCTTCAGCATGAAGCAAAAAATACAGCCCAAGATCTATCTTCAGAAACAAGAGGAGCAAGGAGAGCTGCCCCCACAGAGCCCCGAATTTAACATCATACAGTCAGTCTAGATCATATGAAGAAAGAGGCAAAGAGTCTGAGACAGAAGAACAGAGGCAGGTTCCCAAGATGTAGAAAGAACCAACCTGCTGAGTGTGAGGATAACTGACAATGTTTTAAAGGCAGAGAGGGTTCACAGCAAAAACTGATTTGATTTTTTTTCTCTCTCTCTCTTTTACTGCACTTTATATGAAGTTTACTGGTACATAAAAACTTTCCAGTCATTAGGTCAGAAAGCAACTTAACTGCCTAAAACTTTGCACAGTGCTGTACAAACAAAGCAATAAGCTGGAGTCAGATATTTGTATTTATCAGTGTATTCAACAGGGACAGTACACATCAATAAACCTTGCTGTAAATGCACCAGATTTAGCCAAAAAATATTATGTTCCATCTGTAGTCCCTGGACAGATGGTATAAGAAGAACTGATTAGGATCATTATAAGCATGCAGAACAATAAGAGAAGAAGAAGAAATAAATAAATAACATAATTCAGGGCACCCTTATACTACATTATTAAGTAGACACTACACTACTTACAATCTATCTAATTACATAATGAAATATAGATAAAGACAACATAGACAATATTGTTAAGCACTCATGCAAAGCAGAAGCACAGACATTAATGTGTGTAATGAAAAGCATATGAAGTCATGTACAATTTGATGAGCAACGCTGTCCCCTAAAAGTTATGTTTTTAATGCCACTGCTATTGTGACACATGGTCAATGTATATTCTGTTTGACCTTTGACCCAAGCCACAGTTATGATCAGTTGCCAGAAATGAATTAATCTAAACTGCCTTTGCTAACAGTTACCACTCAGATGGCAGCATAAGGTTATTATTTGAGCATGTTCTTTATGCCAAAAGCAGTGCCAGGCCACTGTGATGGCTCACCTGGCAGAGTGTCTACCACATGGGCTTTGTCATAACTGCAGCAGCAAAAGGTTTGCATCCATCCTGTGGCCCTTTGCAGCATGTCATCCCTCCCCTTTTCACTGACTTTCCTGTCTCTTTCCCACTGTCCCGTGACAACAAGGGCAAAAATGCCTCAAAATAACATACTAAAAATACAGAGCCTTTGAGGGTTTGGTTACAAGTTTACAATTCAATTGCAACAGCAAGCATGTTCTGTTGGAAACTTAATTGTGACATGATGAGATGATGTTTTCTACTGGCAACATGAGGAGATGACTGTTTAGGTATTTGATAAGGTGAAATATATTGATAATGAACATGTCAGTGCTAGAGAATGGAGACAGAATGTTAACTCTCTCTGGTGTGACCTTCATCTTCTCCAGCCTCAGTGTAATGCTCAGCACAAAGGCAAGCATGTTTGCAGGTTTAGGACTGATGCTGGGTTGTTTAAATAGCAAATATAGTTGCACTGATCTGTGTGTGCACTGGGCATGTTTGGTCTCATAATGAAGTGTGGTCAGTCATGATGTTGGCGCGCTGCTACCTTGAGACAGAGGAAAGTAATTGTACAGTTGACTAGCAAAATTGTTTTTTCAAGGAACACTGTCAAGAGACCAATATGTCATACACAGGCATACAGCTGTGCCTGTATTTTGGGAGAAGTCAGGTGGAAGAATATAATACACTTTCAGACTGGAGCTTCTTTGTAACATGTAAAGAGTCAACTTACAACTATATTGTATATCTAATAATAATGCTGAATATTCATGACTTCATGTTCAAGTATGTAATTCAGAAGTTGGTAATTTGATACAATATGTGAAACTAAAAAAATATATAATTTCCCTTAAAAATGTGTGATTAATTAACAGCTACAATAATGATTAATAATTACAGCAAAGGAGCAAATCAGTGACATGATTAGATGAAATGAGTGATACTGTGTACAGCCTTTTTATTTAACCTTAACAGAGACCCTTGATTGCTCCTATGTGATATTCTGCTTGTAGACAAATATTCATGGGCTTCACACTGGGTGATTGTTAGGAAATGTGTATTTGTGTGAGCACGAATTCAGGACTATGATTCAAAATGACAGCTTTAGCCAATCACTAGCATGCCAACGACTGTATTTAAATGGTAAAGGTAGTGATTCAAATCACATCAGTGTGCCTGCTTCAGTCGAGAGCCGTGTAAAGGACTGTTGCACATCCATGCTTAAATCTTACACTGTTAGGTATAATCGCTAACATTTTGCATTCCAGGGTCACCTAATGATCTGACTCCATCTGCACATCTGCATAATCCTATACAGGCAACCTAGCAGTGTAGTTTTAAATGGCAAGAAGCTCTCTGTGTTCTCAAGCCATAACTAATTCTGCACCAAAGCCTACAAACACTCAGAAATAATCCTGCTATCTTCCTATGCAGTCCAGAACCTTTGATGAAAGTCAGTGGAGATCAAGGGGATCTGTCAAGTGCTTTCCAATTTCCCCAACCTAATATAACAGAGAGCCATCCTTCAAAGAAGCCCTCTCGTGCTACTTTATTCTCCACGTTCGTCTTCAACAGTTCTACATCAACGGCGCAGATTTCTGCCATATGGCGGGTGGGTGGGGGGTTGCCTTTGCCCCATGGCAGCATTTTGTCCTTTGGGTGGGATTCCAGTTTGGAGGTAGGCAGCACATCCTCACAGCGGCTTTGGCAGCACTTCATAAAAAAAAAAAAAAAAGCCCCATGACTTTCATGTCAGTAATGTGCCAAGAAATTGTTCATGGAACAAAATTAAGTGTCATGACAGTTTATGACTGCCAACATTGTGTGTGACAGCACAACTGACTCCGGGGAGGTGCAACATGGTAATGAGGTGTAATCTTGCGTAGAATTACTACATCGGCTTCTTGTATCATAATGGGCTACTTATTGCTTTTTGCCTTCAAATGACAATTTTTTGTGGAAAAAAAGGAAATGCTTATAATCCTAGCACATTATCTGTCTGTTGATTGGAGATACAAGTGTTAAGACCTGTCTTACTTTGTCTTAGCCTGAAATGAAATGATGCTGGTTAATCATAATGAGTTTTCACACATCAAGTTTAGAGGAAGGAAAATAGAAAGGAATGGAGGATGTGATGCACTGCCGACTTCAAGTTCTGGTCTGATTTACAAAAAAACCAATGGGAGTATATATGGACAACAGGTAACTATGACTGTGGCATCACTGCAGGTCATGAAAGACATCGCAGCTTATGGATGGTGATGAACAGTGTGAAAGAGGATGTCTAAGCTGTTGTTGGCCTCAGGTCTTTCATTTCCACACACTTAAAAACACAGACTGCCACATTCTTCCTAATGGTTGAGCTGAGTGAAATAGGCCTTGATGTGAGTTTGAATGGACTTTGGATAAATGCATGAACGAATACTGTCCATTTCACCACGATTTTTTCCTTGATATTTTCAAAAATCTACCATCACAAAATTGCATGCTTTCAATTCACCAGCACACTGCACCAGAGCCAACTGTTAATCTCACACAGGGCCGTTTTTTGTCAGTTTGATGTTGGTCCAGTTGTTTTGTCTGAACCAGAGTTTGATTGATGGCTTTCAGAGTAGCCAAACACTGATGGCTGAACGCACCAGGGTCACTTCAAACCAAAGAAGCAGGCTGTGTTTGAAGGCAAAGTGCTGTGTAAGGGAGCGCTGTCGTCAAACAAAATCCTATCAGATCTGGTCTACGATCTGAATTAAAACAGACAAGATAGTGGTGTGAAATGTGTGAACCCATGCAAACACACACACACTCACACACACACACAAACATACATAGAGCGGTGATCGATCTCAGTCATTTTTATGTATGAGATCAGAATCAGAGAACATGCTGCTGTTTCAGTTTGAGCATGGGTGCTGGCTTGTGTGGGCTTCTTGCTGATACAGCTGTTTTTCTTTTTTTCCACTACTCCCTGTAGCTGAGTTATAGAGATGCCTGTGTTGCTGTTATCTGACCTCTTCACTGTGCTCACTTTTGTATATACATGGAATTTGCAAGTCTGTTTTTTTTCTTTACAGTAATACACAATATGCAAGTCTAATCTTTTGGTATACAGATGAATGTGTTTGATCTGCACAGTAATCAGCAGAGTAATTACACTATCCTACCAACCATCTGACAACTAAACATACAGAGGACAAAGATACACAAAAACACAAACAGGTTGAATGTGTGTTTGTCTGCCTGTGTGTGGTTAATGCCCAATCCCATTTCTTCATCATGCCCCCTCACCTACCCATATGATCCTACCAAACATTTCCTATCAAATGAGACACCACTGCAGTACTGTATATGATCTTATCTACATCATAATGCATTAGTAAGAGAGAATGAGGATAATCCACCCCTGATGTGGAAAATGGAAGGGAAGGGCTGAGGGAGCGGCTTTTTGGGGAGGAATGGCATTGCGCCTATGTGGGATGGAAGGTTTGCAACCTGGATGATATGATTTGGGAAGATCAAAGATGGCCGACATGACCTTGAAGATGCTATGTCACTCAAAATTGGCAGAATATGCAAAAACAAAATGACACCAACTCAAGCCTAGTGTCTCTGTGCTTATATCCACCACTAAATCCTCACCACAAGGGTCTGGTTGTGCAGAATGGTCAATTTCTATGTGGATGTACAGTATGTGATAGAAAGAGAGAGAGTGACCATTAGGCCTAGAGGAGAGTGGGAGTTATATAGTAGGAAGCACATATGGCCAGGAGACTGTATGCCCATTATCTGATATGTTAACAGGCTGAGCAACTAACTATCCACCCACAGTGATACACACAACAATCCTGAAGGGGACACACAACTCCTTTATTGGTGGACAGTTAACTTGCAGCAGTTTCAAACACTCTTCAAAGTGCTAAACAAAGGACAGGCAGCAACAGCAGGGTCTGTGGGCAAAACGTTTCCTCTGGGGGATTGAAGAAAAAAGGGTCAGACTCAAGGTTTGGCTCCTGAAGTGACATGTCGGCCTTTGTCTGACCACCTGTTCAGGCCTAACATTCAGACATGTTATGTGCTGTTTATATTTTGTGATTTAAGATGGGCCATCCATCGCACAATTGTAGCCCTACACTGTGCAAGCTCCCTGTTTCTTGTTTCAGCACTGGCTCTATTTTTGTCTTGGCTGTGCATGAGCACCTCCTGTTTTCCAGCCATGCACACACTGCCTATTATAAAACTTAAGTGTTACCAAGCCTGATTTCTGAAATTACTAGGAGAGATTCAAGTGAAGTGAGGAGACAGCAGGCAGCAGGTGTTCAGTGTTGACCTTCTTGGCTGCCTTCTCTGCATTGTAACAAGGAGCTCACACAGCTGCAGCCCACAACAGCACTGTCACATCCACCACCCCCTTCATTAGCAAAAAAAAGTTAACTCCAAACACATTTGTGCACAAATGTACTTGTGACACAAACATCCAAACATTTAGCATCTTCATTATTTATCAGCCATTAACATAACATAACAGAGGATCATTAGAGTGTGTAAGACCAAGTGGTGGTTAAGTGCTTGTCAGGTTGTCTTTTTATTAGCAGTAATTTATTTATTTTATTCAGTTTTATCATTTTTAATTCATTTTTTTTTCTGGCTGTGACTTTTTAGAAGCTTTATTTGTAACAGTAGATGTTGAATATTCAAAAATAGTGCAAATGTGAAATTGCCCAGTTTCACTACAGTGTCCAGTAAGCTCACACAGAGGAGTAAAGATCTGATCATGTTTCCCATATAGGAGAGCATATATATATATATATATATATATATATATATACAGAGTTTGGTGTATATATATATATATATATATATATATATATATATATATATGTATACACCAAACTCTCAGATCTATGTTCAGGAGGAAAGTGGGAAAATTCAGAGGACAGATAGAGATACAGAAGCAGACAGAACTACTGTCTCCTCTATTTTATGGCCCCCTACTACTGTGGTAAATTGAAAACAAGTTCTTTCACCAGTCCGTGGCGATCAGCCAGGGATATATATATATATATATATATATATATATATTCACTAAAGTCCTTTCCACCGTTAATCCACGCCCCTGACACACCTCCAGCATCGGCCAATGACATCCTCTCAAGATACACACCTCTTCAAAAAAAAAAAAAAAAAAAAAAACATGGCCGCTCACCATGCTGGAGGAGTAGAGGCAAGACAAGCCTACCTGGCTTTTGAACATAGTCCACGCTCATGTAGAACTAATCATCACCCTTTTTTCTGTGGATTATAAACTTATAAACTCTGGACCCACACTGGAATATTGGGGCTCCACCAGGACTTGGCCATCTCCTGTGCTGCTGCAAACTAGCTGCCTTTAAGGTAATTCAGTGTCATTTAAGCAGAGACCCTTTATTTGCTTTTTTGGGAGGAGTTACTCAGTGTTTAACTGAACTGAACTTTGTGTTGGTAAAATTGAACTGTCTTTGTTATTTGTTGTTGCTGTGCGACATTTTGGACATTGTTCTTTTGTGGTTATGTCTGTAAAGGACATTTTCTTTAGTGATTGGTGCTTGAGCTTTAATGCACGTGGCTTTACCTGTGTTGTCTGTTGTCTCTTTTGCTTGTCATGGTCATGCCTTGTCTTGGTGGATTGATTGAAAGCACGGTACATGATACAGGGTCTAAGATGGCTGAGTTGTGTTGGCCTATCCTTGTGGGGGATTTACCTGAATAAACTCAGTTTTGTGTTGTTGGAGGGAGCTCTGGCTAGGTGCCACACTATAGTGCAGCCTGGTTACAGTCAGTCATGTGGCTGGAAACACACACTTGTATTGTGCTAATGTGGTGGGTGTACAGAGGTAGGTAAGTAAGTAAACTTTATTTCTATAGCCCTTTTCACAGAAGGAGTTCACGGAGTGCTTCACAGTAAAATCAGAAAATAACAGAATACATAAAAGCAAGACACAAAGTTAAAATATGGATACATAAGAACATAACAAAGAAAACATGTTAAAACAAATAAATAAATAAAAGCCCACCCCTAACTAAAAGCCTGTCAAAACTAGGGGTTTGTCGATTCGATTCGATTATTGGTGCCACGATTCTTCGATTATTGCGATTTTTAATGCATTTTTCCATATAAGATTGTTTTTGTCTTCATCTGTAGCTACATTTGTAAATAACTAGCCTATCAATTATAACTCGGTTCCTCTATAACTACACTCAATAAGTAAATAACAAGGTTTTTTGAACATTTGACTTTGAAGTTAGCAGTGTGGGCATAGCATTTCAGGTGCACGAAGTTCGCCTTCTGAGCAGCCACGACCATGTTGCTGGCATTATCAGTTACCAAAAAAATCCAAATCTGCCGCTGCTTTCTCCAGCAGCTCGGCAACATTTGCCCCGGTGTGACTCTCACTGTGAAGAACTGACTCATCAACTTCCATCCGTTCTTGTCCGACGCGAGCACAAAATGCGCTGTTATAGTAACGAAGGATTTGGTGGCAACCGAGGTCCACGCATCACATGTAAGCGCTACCCTGCTCGCTTTCCTCATGGACGCCAGGACGTTTGCTTTGGTTTCGTTGTAGAGGTGGGGGATTTCTTTCTCTGCGAAGTGTTTTCGGTGAGGGAGTTTGTAGCGCGGCTCCATGGCGCGCACCACTAACCGAAACCCCCTGTTGTTAACTACTGAATACGGGCGTAAATCCGTCGCAATGAAAGTAGCTATTGCTTTTGTAATGCTCTTCGCCTTCTGCGAGTTCTTGGGAAGTTTGGAGACAGTCTCCAGGATGGTCCTCTGTGTGGCGGGCACGATCGGAGGATCCTTCTCCGTTTCGGGATGAAAGCGTACAAGGTGCTGCCTCATGTTTGTGGTGTTGCTGAGGTACTTTATTTTCGCTTTGCAGATCTTGCAAATCGCGTAAGTCTTGTCCGTTGTCTCGTTTGCTCCCTGATAAAATCCGAAGTATCGCCACACGGATGCAGTCAGCCCCGGTGGCGAGTGAATCTGCCGCTCTATGGAGGCTGCTGATGTTTCCATTTTGCAAAGAAAGTGCTCTGTTTGTTGTGGTCCCACTCAAACACGCGCGTTAAGGTTCCGGTTATGTGTTTTTTGTTCCGGTCTTGCGGCAAAGCATCAACGTGAATTTTATTTTATTTATTTATTTTTTTTAAACATCGACATTAATTAATCGATGCCAAATCGTCACGTGCCGCATCGCGATGCATCGCCACATCGATGAATTGCACCCACCCCTAGTCAAAACAGCAGGGTCTGTAGATCCTTTTTTAAAAGACTCAATGGAGTTTAAAGTGCACAGTGACAGTGGCAAAGCATTTCATAGTCTGGGGGCTACTGCTTGAAAGGCTCGATCCCCTCTGGATTTAAAAAACATGGCCGGTCACCATGCAGGAGGAGGTCCTGGTGTGCCAGCTTTGCCAATCTGGGATGTCCCTGTTTTAATTTTCAACTAGTCTGTCAGCTTTGCATCCAAGGAGAGAACAATGTCCCACAAAAAATTCTCAACCTCTGTCCAGTGTGTTAGCTTCAGGAGCTTCTACAGCACCATCCCCCTAGTGTCATTAAGGTTCTGGGTGGCCACCTCGAACATCTCAGGTTTTTGATATATTGATTAATTGATTTCCTTTTGATTATGCTTATTGATCCAACTTTTTTTTGTACATTTGTGTGGCAATACAGATACACTCTTTCTAGTTTGTATGCTCATTTCATCCAGTTTTCTGACCAAATCCAGAGAGTGTGAAGATCAAATCAGTCTGGTCTTAGTTTTTAAGCGTTTCCTATTTATGACCAATGTAGCCAACATTAGCATGAACAGATGTTTACTCACCAGTTTTGCTGAGAGCTTGATCATGAGTTTACAATAAGAGGTTACGTTATGACACCCTCTGAACAGCGCTACTGTCTTCAGGGCTATACTAGCCAGCTCCCAGTCAACCCGTCTTGTCACCTAATACTGAGTGACAGAGACACCCAAGCTGACCTGAGGAGGTGGTGCTTCTCCAATAACAACATTGCAAGCTCTATTGCAATACAGTAGTATCTGATAGATCTATGAAAGCAGGCTGATGCTGTTTGAAATGCGTGGAGATGGTTGGAATCTAAACAGCTATCGATCGTATGCTGTGCAATAATAAGAATCTGTGCATAAAGCAGAGTATCAAACCAGGGATGTTCCACTTTTCTCAACAGCATGGGTCATACACATCCTGGTATGATGCTGACTGTTATCTCAATCAGAGGGAAATTAAAGGAAAGAGGGAAATTAGTTTAACCCCACAGCTGCATGACACAATCTTGATTGCTCTCTCTGATAACAGTTTTCAAGTAAATCAAATAAAATCTTCCACATTGTCTTTATTTCCTATCACTGTAGCTGCAGTGCAGCTGAAACGAGTCATTTTAAGATCTCTGCTAGTCTGTAGCTCCTTTACTTAAATGACAAATGCTGAACAAATGAACAGTGAGAGCAACCACCATCTGCAGCGCTGTCTGTAGTGTATTGACCTTTCCCTCTCAGATCTCATCCTCTTAGCACAAGGATACAACCGCCCCCATCTCAACCTATGCAGTGGTGGTACTATGCCAGGTTGCACAACGGACAGATTCTTTCTTTCATGCCGGTCTGCAGCAAATGACATTCAATGAGTGACACTTCTATTGTGGTTCCTTGGGAAATAGTTTATTTAGGTAATAGCCTAAATAAGGCTGCAGGTACTGTTTTACAAATTTAATACTCTACAGTCTGGCCTCATCAAGGGGCCTCAGCGATAAAACTGTAATTTAGGGAGTAAATAGTACCAAGTCTATTGAGGAATAATGGCCTATAAAAATGCCACTAGACCGCTAAACCTTTTCTTATCAGTAACCACCACCATCTGCTCTTTTTTGTTTTCTTTCCCTTCTGGTTTGATTGATTGAAGCAAAGAATTTATATTAAAACAGACATATATACAATAGCAATACATACATGACATGTAGAAATAGTGAAATGGATTATAAGACAGAGAGGTACACATGTTTATTCAGTAATTGCTGATTTGCACTGCATAACATGATGATGTTTGTTTTGAATCAGTAATTGAAAATAATTACAATACAACAATCTGAAGCAGAGAACATGTTTTTTTTTTTCTTATCTTCCTCCAGAGGACTCGATCACTGCAATATTTTGTGAAGAGCCACCTACTTCATAAAAAATGATGGTCCAATTTTTTCTTTTGTTGTATCTCACAATGCTCCCTGTGAATGTGCGCATATGGAAGATCAAAGGCACTGCTGTACTTATGGGAGGGAATAAGCAGATCTATATTGAATCTTTTCATTTTCACTCTCAAGGACACAAATATGGCTTTCATGAGGGATTCACCCTAGATGAGACTAAATTCTCTTAGCCTGCACTGTAGCACACAAAATGAATGGCATTACTCTGAAGCAGGAGAAACGGAAAAAACGCAAGTCCTTGATTCCGAATGAGATGTTGATTGGATTGGACAGAGTCTTTGGCAACCAGTTTATCCTTGGCTGTATTAGCCAAGGTCATTCCACTAGAGACATCCCAGACTGCATCTCAGGACTGGCCCTGGCTTTTCATTTGTTTTCTATCCTGCAAATGCCACGTTGCCTCTGCAGAATCTGCACCAACGCGACCTTCCTCAGACCACTCTGAACTGATAAACCCTCTCCAATACATTCTCACTCCTAATGTTACATACAGACGTTTGTTCAGGACACCTCTGTGTCTCTATTTAACAAACTGAGTTCCCCGTCTGGTGGTTTGCAGGGTATATTGATATGTGAGGTAGTGTTACCTGTCTGTGTTGCACCATTTGTTTAAAGGTGCGAGTCATATTGTCTCTGCTGTGTATTGTTCATGGCTGCACTGTTGGCAAAGTGGAGCTGGGTGATATGACTTAAAATCAATATCATATTTATTTCAGGCTTTTACCTCAATTATGATTATTGATTGATAACTTTGGGGCTCATTGGTCCTTTTCTCATTTTGAACCATGGATGCATTTGCCAGTGTGATTGTGGTGATGATACCTGTGCTTACTCCCCATGTTGTGTTTACTACTGTTTGGTTGTGGTGACTGAAGAGACCCAATCAGGAGACAAGATGCGTCTGTCCATACTCACCAAAATAAATATTCAACATTAAGTTGAGCGGTTCTAAATGAAAGTTTTTTTTTTTCTTAACTTAAATAGCCAGGCCTACAGTAAACAGGCTGGCTGTCCTCTGCTGAAGACCCTGTTTCTTGCTTTTTCCATGACACTCCAGCGCCCGTACGCTCAGTGTTCTGTGTTTAGTCGACGTGGCAGTAGGCTTCAAAGGTGTTTCCCAAAGTGTCCCAAGGGACTCGCCGATAACACAGAAGCTGGACTTTTTTAGACTCTTAAAGACCTGAAACCCTGAGTAAAGCTCTACTTGACTAAAGTATTTTATGAAATGAATGAAGCACTGCATAGGGTGCACCGAGAGGTTTAGTGCTTTGGTTGAGGTGAAGGAAAGGTGAAGTGGTTGAACATAGAGAGAGTTGACTGTGACTTCAAAACTCCAGTGTGGGCAGACAGTCTATAGTCTGCTTGACTCATTCATCAACTTTGAACGCAGTAGACAAAAGTGAAAGTCTATCAGACTACCCTGCAAGTTGAAAAATGATGCGAAAGGGTAAAATTGATGAGAAAAGGTCAACTTGGGAGTGAGACTGCCATCGGTCTGACACCTCAGCAGCAATAAGTCATCAGCATTGGCTAAAACTCTGAGTGCCATTCACTTTCTGATAAATGCGACACAGAAGTAGGTGTAGGGTTTAATTTCCGTCTGGGTGCCATGCAATTAGACTAATATCAGTATGATGAATGTGACCATATTTTACTATTTATCTCCAGTGTTCCTTGAATCATCAGGATTATGCTGCTGCAGCTTGCTTTGCTTTGATTTTCCTTATATGATCATTTACTGTACTTTTAACCAAGTGGAAATAAATCATCAAGTCATGTTATAATGACTTATGTAAATGTGGTTAGGATGTCTCTGCTGTCTGAGGTCACACATCCTTTTTTTAAATTTTATTTTTTATTATTTTATAATAATTCAAATATCTCTCAGAGTTCTCTCAGTGTTTGTTCTGTAACATGTCATCAGCAGCACAAGAACTCATTTGGTCCATGCGTCCCTGTAAAGATATAAGGACTAGAATAACTAATTTGTCATGTGATATCCTGCTCTTCATCATGGTTGGAATATAGAACATAAGAAACCGGCTTTTTCTGATCATCTGGCTTTGATTCTTCAACACCTCAGACAGTCTCTGTCATTTCTCCACTGAGCTGCAAGTATTATCAGTATCTGTTATGTTTGACAGCTGAATAGCGCTGCTCTGGTGTTACATAGTATTTTAATATTCCACAGGGAGGGGATGTCAGTATGGATCTGCTGTTTCAACAATAAAATTATTACAATAGTGAAGTTTTCAGTCAGCTGCGCTGTAGAGAACCTGCTGAATGTTGCTGAAGTAGACAGAAAATTATTGCTGGCTGCAGTTTGTACACGTGGTGGAGCGGTGGCACAGTGGGGCGCTTTTCATTGCTCGCTTTTCCCGCGGGAAGCGTTTGATTTCATACATTTATCTTTTATTTATTAATCAAATTCTTGTATCAACAGTGATTGAATTGGCCTTGATCTCAAACTTGTGGATTAACTTTAATGAAGGAGTGTGTGCACTGGATGAAGGTTGACAGACTTTTAAAGATAGATAACGTGTCTGAAATCAGTGTGAAGAAAACAGGTTAGCACTACTAGCTGGATGCACTCGTGCAGCTCTTGAGCATCTGTCATGCTCCTCTATGAAAAAAAGTGTGAGATCCTAGGCAGTAACTCAGGGTTCACAATATTCTAGGGGTATTTAGACAGTATTATTCCATAGGCTCCTCTGTTTGCATGCTCCACCATGTAAAGAACACAAGAGGAATGACTGTAAAGGTGGGACTATTTTGCCACAAGCTGCATTAACAGGTATAATCAACAAATTCCAGCACATTTCAGCTGAAGACAGCGATACTCCCTTATTCACACCAGTTTCTCATTAGTGGTGAGTTCTTTCAAGCATTATGTCTTGAGAGTATAATGTTAACACATTACAACTACGCCATGCGCTTCCATATCTGCAGCTTTGTCAGACAGTCATATTTGATCTGGGAAGACAGTGTTTAATCAGAGGGGCACATTAAAAAACGACAACAAAGTTATTTAACCATTCAAAACTTCAATTTTACTTTATATAAAAAACATATGAAAAAAAAAAGCATAAAATGAAACAATGAGGTAGGTTCATAAAAAATGGAAAATATTTCTCGGTCCCTTTTTTCCTGTTCCTAAAGCCAGGTGTTGAGACAAAAACAGTGTCTGGGGCATTTGGGATGCTAAAATGTCTGCATGCATAACAATAGGTGGAGTCCATTGTGACAGAATATTCAAGCCATGGATGAAGGTCATACCAGCTTGACCCAAAGCTCTGTCTCCTGGCCCCCATCAAAGTGGCTGGGAATATATTCAGCTTGGTCTGTACCGGTACATCGCTCTTAGACTTGCTGAGGCACAGTAAACATAGTTTACAACCATATTCATTTGCTTTGGCATCATGTACTGTATGCATGTCTTTTAAAATGCATGCTACACATTTGTTTTGTTTTTTTTTAACACATAGTAATGACATAAAAAAGTTAAAGGGACTTGGGGCAGGATCAAGAAATAAGACTCAATACTGACACGATGGCCGTTGCAGGTAATTGCGTTTTGATTGACGAGATGCTGCTGATAAAACGTTCATTTTCTTCTTTGTGGGACTTTTCAGTGGACTTTGTGGTGGTGGGTTGTTCGTTTACGGTAGCAGAGTCCATTACTACCGTGCTTGTCTTCTTCCTGTATCCAAGTCAAAAGCCACCAAGAACGCGCATTCAGCGTCATCTGACATCACATCCGCAGAACTGTGCGGGAAATTTGGACCCAGAATTGCAGTACATTATGCAGCACACAGCCTGTTCAAAGCAATGGAGAGAGACATGTGTGGGCTCATTCTTTTTGGTTTTGAACACTTCATCACCCATTAGCATTAAAAAAACTTAAAATGCATGTTTAATTTTTCACAAATTCTGCCCCAAGTCCCTTCAAACATAAATATTTATTTTGTGTATATATCATCCATTACTGATGAGCAATTTAAAACATTTTTCTCCAAAAAATCAGTCTGATGACACGTGTGTGTGTGAGTGCTGAAAGTAGGTAATGCCAACAGCCTGAAAGAAAGAAAGAAACCAAGAAAGAAAGAAAGAAAGAAACCCTAACCATACCCCTCATGGATGAGCAAGATGCTGTTTATAAAACTTGTGCATTCTCTAAAATGTATCTGTATGAGTAGGTTTGTTTCACAGATGTAACTTTTTTAGCTCTGATTGTGTTGTTTCAGTTGGTAACAGATGTTACTGCTTCCCTCACAAGCTCCACAACAATCACTGTTCCCTGGAGATTGTGCCACTATCTTTTAGTTCAGCATCGTTAAAGATTTGCAACACTTTGTGACATGGACTGACAGCAGTGATTTGGTCTTTGTGAGTTAGGAGCGGCTTTGTTCTGCTCTTAATCAGAGAAATGAAGAGTCCTGAAGTGACGAATGATCAGTTAGTTATTAGCAGCCAGAAGAGAAAACATGCTGTAACCCTAAACGCAACACTTTTTCACAAAAAGCACAGGTAAATAGCCAAAATAGAAATCAAGTAGCTAAACTTCTTCAACATATTGACAGCACAACAGAAATTCTTTCCAGGGGGCACGAAAAGGGGATGGGCCTGGCTGAGATATGTCTAATAGACTTTTCAATAATGCACGCTTCAAAGTCACAAAGCATTGAACACAAAGTACATCCCAGCCAGGTTCTGTGTATTTCCATGTGTCATGCTGCAGTGCGTCGAGCTCTCGGGGCCGCTGCCCATATACTTAGGCCAGTATTCACCAATACTGACTATTATTTCCTGCAATATTTCTCCCAAATCCAATATTTATCACAACATCAAAACACAATGCAATATCAATATTAACTTACATCTTTTATCGCTTGTAAATATTACAAGCGATATAAGACAGGCAATAATTTAAAGAGGAGCTATGCAGGATTTTTACCTTAATTAAACAGCTTCAGAGTAACTGTGATGGTAAATAAATGACTTGTAACTTGTTACAGGGAGAATGGAGCCTCTCTGTCTTCCACCTAGTGTCTCTGGGTCAAAAACCAACCTTGCAAGATCAGTGCCTCCACCCTGGTGTCCCAGCTCTCGTCTTGGTGGCACTGTGACACAAATGCGCCCCGTAACCTGTAATTTCTTGTTTATGACATTGCTTTTTTGCCGGCTTTGTTGAAAACAAATGCACATGGCTGAGAAGAGCGGAAAAGCGGAAAAGCGACCGGACTTGCATAATTCCCTTTTAACAATCAAGGCCCTTGTGTCCAGCCTAACCTTTGTTGATCATTATTATGCTGTGTGCATTACAGTGAGAGAGAGAGAAAGAGAGAGAGAGAGAGAGAGAAAGAGAGAGAGAGAAAACATTAATGTACAGGGAACCGCATGATCTGTGTGACCTCTGTGGCATCCCTAAAGACAGAGGTCAATAATTATAAGGTCTGGCAGGGCACCACACTTTGTCCCATTCCATCTGTCCTGCCACTGTTCATGCAGTCCACGTTACCAGAATCTGGACATGCCCCTGTAGTCTCCACTGGTGGCTTGGTCAACAATAGCAGGCCTCAAACATGGTGTATTTTAAAAAACATGGAAATGAGTCTATATTTACCTTCAGTTTCAATATTGCTTCCATGACAGTCCATAAATATACAGAAGGGAGCATTCCTGCAGGGACTAAGACTGAGTTTGGAGTGATTTTATCATTCAGACACAGGGCTACTTCAAAATCCCAAATCCTGCTTTGACCTGCACATGAATCTGCGTCAGAAGCTTGTTATGAACTCATTTCCTGTGTGAGTGAATGGATGTTGATTTATAAGCACCTGTTATAGTAAATCAAATAACAACATGCTTGAGTGGTCTGTCACAAAACACTGAGCATGATTGACTCTGACCCCTAGCCTTTTTTTTTTTTTTTAAACATGGGCAACATGTCAGTTTGTCCAGTCATTGATAAGAGACGGAAAATCTGTGCTCTCTTTAGAATGCCAGCATCACTGCCCATTTTCGCTGAGCTCTACGGACTGTCAGTAGATAGTGGCATTTGAAATGACAGCTGCTTATCTGAGCAAGCCGCAGCGCTTCCCGCTAAAGGGACGCATCGGTGTTACACAAGCCTCGTTACTGCTGGAAGTTCAGCATCCTGTACTCAGTCTTAAGACTCCTCTCGGTGCAGAGGTTCCTCGCCTTTTATTTCATCCCGGTTGAAGGTTGTTTGAACGACACAGCGACTCCTGTTCAGAGGCGGCACTTGATCCATCACCGACAGCCCGACGTGCCGTTTGAAGGATCAAACACTATCGTAAGAGACGGGAGGGGTGAACAAGTCACAGAGCTTATAAACTAATAGAAACAATGTCGTCTTTTATCTCGCTGCCCCAGATAGCAACTCCACTGTTTCCAATTAAATTGAAATGTTTCACTGAACCGCTGATATCAATGGCATATCTATGTACATGAAATGAGTTTACGCCTTTATGTACTTAAGAGAAAACACTTGAGGGCTAATTTGACACCTACCCCTGTCAGCCTGTTCTCTGGACCTACTCATCTGAAACGTGAGGAATTAATTAGAGGTGGTTAAAAAAAAACAAAAAACAACATGCATGTGTATTTAGTTTAATAATTGCAGTGTGTACTTAGTTTGATAATTGCAAAGACTGAAAATGCACGATCTTTGATTTTCATTGTGGATGTCGTAAAAATTCCGAGCTGGCTTTTTCCTCATTTTTTGCAAACTCAAAACTGTTTACAAAGTTAAAGGCAGAGTCTGGAGGTTTTTGCTGAGAAATAAATGCTAAACTTATACAAATGAAATCCGGCTTAATCATCACCTATGGGCTTCTAGTCCTGTGTGGTGCCTGTGTCTGCAGAGCCCCCTCCCTCTGCCTGTATTTTGGTCTTTTGCTTTGTGTTGCTGTGCACGGGGACGTTTCTGGGCGGAGAGTCTGTGTTTTCTCTCCAGCCAATGACAGAGCAGGTGAAGATCCGTGCAGCACGAGTAGGAGGGCTGCTAGCCCCGCTAGCTGTCCCAGATGCTAGCAAGTGCTAGGGCGGATGCTATCCTCCACAGCTAACACCCACTAGCTCAACGCTAACTTCTGCTAGCGGCTAGCATCCGCTGCTAGTACCCGCTTCCCAGCTCACCACAACGGCCCTCCTACTTATCGCAGCATAGCCCTCGAGGCTCCTGTTACCAGTGACAGCCAGGTATCAGCCCGCGGCTCCAGCGCTTCACTCGGACTGTATTTCCTTTTCTTTCCAGTCCTGACAGCTGCTGCCAGCTGAGCCCGAGAGGAGGGGCCCGGTTTGAATGTTTTGTTTACAAATGGCAACGAACAAACCTCCAAACTCTACCTTTATAATCTGGCATATTGTTGTTATCAATCATTGTATGGCATGAAAAAAGAGGAAAATTCATCACATTTATAAATGTTGAATGACAAAAAAGGCCACAAGTCACAACTGACCACCAGAGTGAAATTCACGGAAGGGTCATCCGGGTGAGGCAGTGACAGTGAGGGATTGTGGCTCCACAAGTCTCTGCTGCCATTAGTCATTGGACATTAGTCATCATCACCGGCTCAGTCATTTCAGGGTTAGTGCGGATATTCATCATCAGCTGACTTGAGGGACTCTTGTTGAATATAGGAGGATTGGATATTTATGGACAAAGGAAGCAAATATCCCAGATGCCAGTGGTTGCAGTTAGATCATGGTGACCTTCCTTATTTATGACCGGTACCTTCCTGTCCTCATGGCAAAAGACGCACTGTCAAGGACTCCATGTCTCTCAACTGACAGAGAAATATATGTTTGGGAAATTATATCTGAAGAGTTGTAATTCACCGTATGTCTTAAGTAAGAGACTCCTTTTACTATCCCATTCTCTCTCCAGCCCATCTTTCAATAAAACACAGGCGTGGCTTTAAATCCCACACTGCACTGGAGACAACATAGTGTCCTCAGCATGACTCCAACTGGGGCTCCAAAACACCTATTACCTGTCCTACGCAGTTATTCAAAAGCATTTTAAAAAAATCTGACATTAAATCTGCTCATTAAATCTGGATCCTTTTCATTCTGAGCTAATTTATTAGGTACAGCTTCCACTGTTTTAGCGACACCAGTACCAGAACCATGACATTTACAATCAGCAGTTAAAAAGAAAAGAAAAAACAAAACAAAAAAAAGATTTGAAATCTGAATGCTGATACTGAATTCTGATGTGTAACCAAAAATAACCAGTCTTGACTGCTTACCCCTGAAGCACTTTCTCTAAATCCTAGCAGAACCATTAAGTGGATCAGGTGAAGTATTTGTGGAAAACACATGAAAATTTAAATTTGAGAGATTCCAGCCAGTGATGTAATTCTCACCTGAGAGCCACCTTTGTGTTTTGCAGCATAAGGGGGAGCATGGCTTTTGGGTTTATTATTTATTTATTTATCTATTTATGGCTCACCTGGCAGTACTGCATGCCATCCTCTCTCCCCCTGGCTTCCCCATCTCTCTCTCTCTCTCTCTCTCTCTCTCTCTCTTTCTTTCTTATGGCTTTTATCACAATAAAAGCATTTTTTTTATTTTAAAGGAGGGAATATTTTCTTAAATATTTTAAGAAGCAGACAGTTCAATGTTCATACACCAGCAAGATTGTTCCACAACAAAGGACATAATACTTTCTGTAGCTGTGGCAATGCCTGTTGTCCTGCAGCTTTGTCCTTTTCCTCATCCTCCCTGACATTATGCCACCCAAATTATTTTTTATGAACACAAAGAAAATATGTCTGTGCTAGGCTTGAGGCTGTTTTTCTGTTGATAATTGCCCCTACATAGATTCAGTTGACTGCACCGCGCTGACTAGGATATTTGTAGCCTGGTGGCTAAGCTAACTAGTCATATTTGCCTAGCAGGCTGGTGAATCAGTGAGCCTGGGCAGAAGATGTGTAATGTTGCCTCATCTCTATTCTTTCAAATGGTGTTGGACATTTTAATCATCCATTAAGCCCCAACTAGTGCCTGGAAAAAGACTCTGTTTGGCAGCAGGGTTTGATTTTTATCTGTAATTCTCACTCCCCCTGGACAAGACATGACCTCTACAGACTTAGCAGTATCCACCAAAGCAAACTAGTTTCTCTGGAGCGATGGCTGCTCTCATGTCGCTTGAGATTGATATATTTCTCAATTCTGTTTCTACTTAAAGTGAATACCTGGTCTCTGTGCTGTATAAACCCTCTAAAATCTTCTCTTGGCTTCACAGATGAATTCTCCGAGCTCCTGTCAATAATCCTACACAGATATGACAGGTGTTTAATTCTAGGTGAATTTAATATTCATGTCTGCTGCTGAGTTTTTATCCATGATTGATTCTTTTAATCTCTCCCACAGACTGGGTCCACACATTGTCAGGGCAATATGCTTGATCTTGTGTTATCTTATGGTCTTACATTATCTAAGTTGATGCGTGTTGTTTAGCAGCTCTTTGTTGTGATCTACAGTTCAACCTCAGCCAGTAGTTAATCCCATCCCATTCCTTGTGATCCAGGGCCCTTATCATCAGTGAGCGTCTCACAAATTTTGACTCTATGTGCAGTTTCATTCTTGATGACATTGAGCTACGTAATCTCAGAAAAAAAATATGTCTCAGCCCCGGCTAAATAAAAACAATCACACTGTAAAGTATAAAGTGCGTCAGTGGAAGGCCTGTACACTCCCTGACACCATGTTGACCTTCGGCACAGATGAAGCTCTGGTCCACCTACTTTTGTAATCTCATTGAATCTAATATTTCAAATCCCAAGGTCTTTAAACTTTTTGGCAGAAATAAAGTCAAAAGCAGTCAACACTGTAACTTGCGAAAACATGCCAAGGACACAGATGAGCAGCAAATGTAGCACACATCCTCAGTCATCTGATGATATGTATGCTCCAAAATAATTACAACACATGCAAATAAACATGCAGGTTTAAAGTTCAACCTGTGGCACTTTGTATTATATCACCCTCTCTTTCTTTCTCTCTCTATTACTAGTTCTGCTGCTTTCAGAATTAAGACAAAAACAACTTGATTAGAAAAACAGAGAGATGGAAAGCACTTGTCGTTTAATGCTTTTAATTTCAAAAGTCTTAAACTGGCATTGAACCACGAGTTCTGTTTCATCACTTTTTAGTGTCCTTTGGAAACACTTCTTTTCAGCCCTGTACTTGTGTTGTAGGACTGAATTTGTGGTGTATTTTTTTTTTCTTTTTTAACTGCAGAAGATGAAGGCAAGTAGAGAGTGGGAAAGTCCATCAACATATCACAGCAATTCACACACACTCACTGCCTTTTTTTTATTTCCTGTGTCATAACCCAGGAGATTAAACCGCAATTGTTTCAATTGTTCCACAGATAGAAAAGAGAGATGACAGTTGGACACCTGGATCCAAAATTGTTCTGTTATATGGTTCCAGCTCTCAGAACAGCAAGTGAAAATGGGAAATGACACTTGTTTCGTGCTGTGGACACTGCATAGAAATATTTTTAAGAATCCCAGTAAGAATTAAGAATAAGCAATGAGATAGGGCAGTAGAAATATAGTAGAGAAAAACATCTGCAACAGAAACATAACTGCATCAAAAAGTGGGAGACAAAAGTTTAGTAGTGATCCAAATGCCCTCTATTGATTTGGTGTTTCATAAAAAAAAAAAAAATAATAAAATCTAAAGAAATCAAAGTGAGGATGTCATTCCCAAGGGACTGTGATCTTTGGAGGCTGCTGTCTGTGCAGATGAAGAGATAGAATTATGAAGAGAAAAAAATATTCAGTTAACTGCACAGCTGTCCTCTCTGTTACCTCTTTCAAAGTTCACCTCATGAAGTCCACCTGACTTCATCTTACAATGTGACTGTGCCAAAAATATTCCTTAATGCTGGTTTGTGTAGTTCACTCAGCACATGTCATGATCTACCAGCCAATTATCTGGACTAATTAGTGAAAATATGTTGGAGTTTAAGGTGTGAGTCTCTCACAAGGTGGAGATGTTAAGAGTCTTTATTGTTTTAATTTGATAGAGCCACACCTTTAGCTTAAAAACTTTAATTGCTTTTTATGTATTCTTAAACTGCATACAGTATCAGATAAAGCCAAGAGAAACAAAGAACTGCAAGACATTTCAAAATCATGCAAGTTATCACTTGGCAACATCAGAACAGTATTTCCAGTCAGTGTTTAACCCCAATTCAGTGCACACTGCAGTTGTTAGGCAAGTAGTACTGTCAGCCAACTGCATGGTCATCCATCAAGTTGTGTTTGGAGAGCTATCTAACCCTTTCAAAGAGCCCTGGATGAGTTCACAGAGCCTTTACAATCAGTTTTTCCAAACTGCCTCAATATTTTACTGACATTCCTGTAACGAAGTCTTACACATGGTCATTACTCAGAGAGAAGAGTGATGCAACTCAAAGGATTCTTTAGGTGGACACATTACTCATCCAGCAACACATGCTACAGCTGCAACGGGAAACCTTGTTTGATTTGACAATTCACGTGTTTGGTAAAATCATAATGAAAATGATGAGAGATAATTCTTTCTATTTGATCATAACAAATTCCATAATCTTCTTTTTTTATATTTTTTATATATAATATAATATATAATTATATAATATATAATATCTTTTTTATATATAATATAGAGAAGAGATTATTGATTTCCTGACTATCATTATCATGATTATTATTATTATTACTGTTATAATGTGTTGCATAGCAGCAGCAGATCTGCAGGTTGAGAGTCACACTCACCTGCAGAGGAGGAGCACAAACTGTAGGAGAAAGCATGAGAATTGAGACCACAAATGACATTCTGTAGCGTGATGTGAGATATAAATGTGTAGGGAGATGGCAGGGTGGGAGAATTCAGTGCACCATGGGAGTTATCCCAGTACTGTTAGCCTATAGCAGCATAACTTAGGGACAGTTCTGGGCCCACCTGGGAGCTGATTACACAGGAGAGCAGCTTGATTGTTAAAGGTTCTGCCTCCTATACTACTTAAAATTTCTAGGCAAGTAGGCCATCATTTAGAGAGCAGAGTGTTTGCTTGGAGGTAGTATTTAAGATTTGATGAAGCTTGGAGGAAGACTTTAATCTGTTCTGTATTTTACATGCAAGTTAACACAT
This sequence comes from Caranx ignobilis, assembly GCA_021432705.1. NCBI lineage: Eukaryota > Metazoa > Chordata > Actinopteri > Carangiformes > Carangidae > Caranx > Caranx ignobilis. The sequence continues at coordinate 4,154,524 of MU269980.1, forward strand.
TAAAGATGTAAGTGACTCCACTGCTTCCTGTCAGTAATAGTGTGGTCATAGGTGCGAAGACATGACTGAAGTTTGACCAGCTGATCAGTTCTTTCTGGCTTTATCAATAAATACAACTAGGTGTCATCTGCGTAAAAAATTATGTGGCGCTTCCTGACAATTTCCTCTAAGAGAACCATATATAATACATGAAAAGAGTTGGTCCAAACACAGAGCCTTGTGGAACTGGATGACTAACTTTTAAGTCATTATTATCTGTATGTATTAGTATGACTTAAACTGCCATAGTGCAGATCCTTTCATGCCATTGACATGTTCTAGTCTCTGTTAAATATTTTTATCAGTGGTGTCAAAAGCAGCATTAACATCTAATGAGACAAATAGCAATAATTTTATTGTGTAATAATTGTTGGTCACTTTGTTTTTTGCCTAAAGATTGTTATTAATTATTCACCTGCTTTGCAAACTGATGATCTAGATGATTTAATTTTGTAACAGTGGTACATGCTTTGAAGTCACAGTCTTTTAACAGATTTTTTTTTTTTTCTGTTGTTAACAGGTATTGGTCAATACTGGAGCTACTTTTTTAAAACTCTGAACATAGTCTGCATTACCAACATGTATCTAAGCAAAACCCTTCATACATGTTTCAAATAGGCTCATTTACCCAACATTGGCTACAAGTCTCACTTAGGAAGCAAACACTGTCATTCTGAACACACTGAACTACAAAATACCAACAACAGAGGGCATTATATAAAATATATTTCATCTTTTAAGTTTGAATGTTTTTTTTTCAGATGAATCAGTATTTCTTCATAGAATATATCAGCACTTCGTTGAGTGCACTAAATCATTGTATATCGTAACAAGAATAACTCAGCAACACAGCATTTTGCTTACATGTCTTGTGCATAGGGATTTACATTTCCTATGAAAAAATAAACTTTACTGTAACAAAAGAAAAAAGCAGAATCATAAAATTACAATATTATAAAGAGGACACACACAAAAACATTTTCACTCGTTCTCTAGCAGCAAACCTCAGCAAACCAGTCAGAGACTGTAGCAGTGGTGGAACACCAGATTATCACACACAACAAATGTTGTGTTTATTGACCTTTGACCCCTCTATACTGTGGGGCTCAATGAGACCAATGATAACTAACCATCATGGCAGAGAGCTGCTCACATTGTAACGTTTGCTTCTCTCTGACCAAGGACATCCACAGCTGCCTGCTGCCCGATGAAATACCTTCCTCAGCCGTTTTCATTTTCCATATCATTTTTATTTTCATTATTTTTCATATTTCATTTTATTGTCTATATTTTGATGAAATTATGTTAGATTTCAATATGGCTGCAGCAGAAATGTTTTTTTTTTGCCCCATCATTCTGTTTTGATTATGTTTTTAACTGTTTTGAAGGAAATTTGTTAGCATTAGAACAATATACTGTAACAGTTTAGTGTCATGAATTTTGGTGACTGTGGTCACTGAATGCATTTTGTGTTAGAGCAGTGCAGCAATGCTTGTTACCAATTGAAAAAGAAATGCAACTGGCATACCAGTATCCACAAATAATTCAAACCAGTGTCTAGTAATTTTTAGGTAAAAGAAAGAGACAGAAGTTTACTGAAAGCTTAAAGCGTACTGGCCAGTGAACTTTCAGTCCTGCCTGACCTCGAATCAGGGATGGTTACAATATGGTGAAGTGATTGATATGTACCCACTTGGTCTATTGGTTCCGCGCTGTCAATCATCTCAATCTTAATACAGTCATCAGTTATAAGACAAGACAAGATTACTGATGTGACTGTGTAAAGCTTTGCAGGAAGTTGTTCTTGTACTGAGGGCCGACTAGATTCTACAACATCTCTCTCATAGTGTCACAGCTTGGTTTTGCAACACAGGATGGGTTTTATTGCTGGCTGGATAGCTAATTTCAGCTGATCAGTCTGAAATCCGATAGATGGAGCTCACCATTGCACATCTGACAGTGTTTTGGTGTCATTTTTAAAGCATTTTATATTCAACTTCTGGCCACATCTCATAGATTGTACCTTTGAATCAGTTTAATTCCTATGCACTTCTTACCATCAAATATATTGTCAAGGTAGTTTTTTTTTCTTCTTCTTTTTTAAAAAAAGCTCTAATTATTCTAAACAATCTGACAGTTAGTGCAATGACACATGAATAAAGTTTCTTTCATTTCTGCAGTCTGGACCCGAATTTAATTAATGTATTTATTTTGAAGAAGCTGACATTCATAACTCATTTCAGTCCACAGAGTTTGATCTGGTTCACTATGCATTTGTTATAACCATTCAACCCTGCAAGCGACCGGAATAATGAAAGCCAGAGAGCGCACACAGAGCAGATGAGAGGCGGCAGCCACATTCAGGGCCACAGTGTTCCGCCACAGAGTTCGTCAGCAAAGATATGATGGAAGCAATAACAGGTTTTCAGAAGAGTCCATTATGCTGTGCTCCTGATCATATTATTATGGTTTTGTGAAAAACTGTGGCGTTTCCCTTCAACACACTTTTAAATACCACATTTTAGCTTGTCTTCGTACCACTCCCCAAGGCTTTGTGCTAAAGGGCCAAGAGAAGAAGAATGGTTTATATTTGTCTTCTCTTTGGCTTTTGATAAGGATAATAAATCCTTCCCCCAAGCCTTTTCACTCATCTCTGTTACAGACGTACTGAAAACGGAAGCTACAGCATTGCATTCTTAGCTCTGTAATACCATTTGCTGCAAACATTGGCTTGGAAATCAGACATGAGACTCTGAGCTTTCAAAACCCATTTAAAATGTTAACTAAATGGTTAAATGTACTTATTGAGATGTTTGATTCATGCTGAAGGTAAAAACGAGTTTAATGTAGAGAGAAAATATTTCACAACTGCTTCATATTTAAAATAGTCCACCTTTTTTTTTTTTTAAATAGAATTAATTTAACATGAAGGCTTCAATTCAATCTCTTTATGCATCTGAAGACAAAGGGAAGATATCTTGATCCTGTGAAGGACCTGCTCTGCCCTGTGAGAAAATGGGACAGAGAGATAATGAATATTGAATGAGCATATCTACTTCAAGCAATCATCCCCATTGACCAAATCCCATCAGCACACAAATCATCTGTGTGGTTATGCTGAGTTAATTAAGATCTAGTGTGTGGAATTAATCGAGTCATGCCACCGCAAATGTCTTCAATCACTGCACCCTCGCTGTCTTAGCTGTGAGTACTTTTTATGACCATGAGAGGAGGAATGGATATAATGACACAGCGCAGAAATCATCACAATAAAAATGTGTACTTTAAACAGAAGACCAGAGCCACCTGATGGTGAGGAAAATGCTTCGGCCTTCTTCATTTCACGACAAACCTTAAGGGACACCAGGCAGAGATAGTAAAGACTGTTATGTGCTTCTTGCGTTGCTGTTTGTGTGAGTGGAATATCATTTGGACTTTTATCTTGGGAAATACTGTACCCTCTCAGGCTTCTTGGACTTCCATAGATAAGAAAAATGAGTGAGATTATACCTCATTTTTCTTCTCAATGCCAACATTTTCCTTTCCATTGCCAGTTGTAATTGTGCCCTCCAGACTTTTATACAGTGAGCGCAGAAATTGGTTGGCCAAAGAAAACAGCCATGGCTGAACAAAATGCCCCGATGAACCATTTCCTGGAGTTGTTGTGACACATGCAGGAAAAGCAATCACCCTTTATTGAGTTAAGTTAATTAAATAAGGAAATTGGCAAAGAAAAAAAAATTGGAATATGATCTCAGTTCTTTGAGGAACTGTCAATTTATCTGTAATGACTAAATCTGTAGAACTGCTGTAAGTGAGGATTCACTTCAGCTCTGAAAACACAATTATCCACGTTGGTTACAAGTACTGAGAAATTCTGCAACCATCAGACGACCTCCAGCGGCTGCGGTAATTACAACAGGAGCAAAGGAGGGGGTCAGGTGACTTGAGGTGGAAGGGTGGGTCAGTGAAACACGGCGCACTCTTAGTTTTCTAACTGCTTCTTTTATCCATCTCAACCACATCAGTTTACTTTAGAACATAAAAAGAAACAGGTGTGTTTGGCTTGCAGCAGGCTCTCTCTCTCTCCCCCTCTCTCTCTCTACCTCATGTTGACTGTCCCTTTTGCCCCATTTCCTCCATTCCCTCAGGAAAATGGAATTAGGGCCGAAAGTTTTATTTACAACCACAGAAAGCGAGCAGACAGTCTGTCTATGATCCACTCTGCTCCAATTCAGTATCAGCGGGCCATCCACACACTTACATCGTTTTTTGTGTGTGTGCGTTCATGTGTGCAGCTCAGCACTGTCTGCACTCACAGTATGTGGCCAGATCACTATACTCTCTTGATATTGAGATAGCCATATCATCATGTGTTTTTTTTTTTGGGGGGGGGGTTTACTACCTTGTCTTGAATTAACTGATAGTGAACATAGTGAGTGAAAGAGGAATGATTTGAACATTCTACAGTCTGACCCCATCCATTTCGAACAGGAAAAAAAAGACATTGAATTACCATCTTTCAGGCCAGAATGGTACTGTTGAATTGATTAATGCTGCTTTTTAAAACTCCATATGGATCACATTTATTTGATAACAGTAATACAATATAAAAATGTGGGGCTTCATGACAGTGCACGACCTTCCAGAAAATAATCACAGCCAACATTTTTGTCTCTCTTGTTCTCACAAACACACACACACATACACACACACACATGCATGCTTGCATTCATACACACAGAACAGGCAAACAAAGCTGCTGATCCAAGGTCTTGTGTGAACTTGGCATGTGAGGCCTTGACCACTGGCATATTTTGAGAACAGCAGAAACACAGCTATTTGCAGTTCAAGGTCAAGTTTAATGGCAGAGTGTAATACAAACGCTTTACTGTGTGATAAACATAACATCTATATATATCAGTATCTATCTATCTATCTATCTACAACAATAAAGACTGAATAATACAAGTCACTTCCTTTGTTTGATAACATCAGTGCTGCCATGGTAACATATACTGTATAAGGTGGTGGAACAGTATGGTTAAGTTTAGGAGAAGGTGGTGGTTCAAGGATATTTGTCATTCTGATTATAACAATGAATGTAAACTAAAGCACAGAAACCCTGACTGAAGGTTTGAGTAAAGGAAATGAACAGCGGTCATGTTGACTCATCCGTCCAGCTCAGCCTCCTCCTCGTGCTCATGCTCACTTAGTTCATCACCAGATTTCAGTCTTTGTTCTTACTAATAATTACTATGGCTGCTGGAGGTTGACTCACAATAAATCCTGACCTAGGGTCATAATAAGCTGCTCCACAGATGCCCCCTTTTAAAGGAGGACACTTTCATATTAAGATGTGTGTAATGTTATTTTAGATTCTCAACCTAAATATTCTGCTCTGAGGTAATGATGTGTGCAAAAGGTTTTTAATTACATTGAGTTTTAGAAAGTTTCTGTCAACCATACAGTCACTGAGAAAGTCTTCCTCCACTCAGTTTTCCTCTCTTCTCTCTTTAACTCAAGCCTCCACAGTCTGTTGAGCACTTGTGACACCAACATTGCTCCAAAACGCAATTGCATTTTTCAAACACCATAGTTTTTCCAAGTGTTTTTAGGCTTTGAAAGATGAAACAGCCTCAGACTGCTTGTGATTGAGTTGTAATGCTTTTCAAAGCTGGAAGTGATGGTTTTCAATGAACCTGAGTATACAAATGTTTTTTTTTTTTTTTTTTTTGTAAATAGTCTCACTTGGTAGTTGGTCAATGACTCTTTTCCATTGTGACTGGGTTGTTCTTAAGGATCTTGACTATAAATTACACTCACAGTTTGGAATTTAATGCCACTGGAGGTTTTCCAGTCAAAACAATAGTAACAAAAGATGGAGTGCTGTTGTGTTCAACACCACCAGTGTACATGGAAATCAGCTTCTCCCGCTAGGAGTCTCTCTGGGGTTTTTGCTTGGGGTAAGGTCCCATCCTCTCAAAAACAGCACCAGGTGACTGAATCCATTCAAAACACTAAATGTGACAGTGTTTCTCCAACACTGGTTGGTCACAGGACTTTACATTCTTCTTTAAACTGGGCAAAAGTAAATGTTAAGGCCTGTGTAGAGTGGAGTTTGACAGGTGACCAAATGAAACACAGCCTTACTTCAGGGATTTCTCTGGGTTTAAAAAGTTTGAGACTTTTTAAACAGAGCTAATCTAGGTAAATAACATTGGTCTAATCAGTTTTAGTTATTCAAATGTGAGAAAAATTAGATATTACTGCTTCAACTATTTTCCATAACTTTAAGTTAAATTCATTTTCTACACATTAATTAATTTCCACCACAACAGTATTTAATAGACTCCATCAACATGAACTTGTATTAATTTTGCAGTGATCTCACAGTTTAATCATTAGCTTCTATGTTTAAGTACCTACTGTATCTACACTGCAGAGAGTCATTTTAACTAACTGTACTCTATATGTCATTTAAATTGACCGTGTGGCAACTCATCTGTATTTCAGTAAGAACTGACATAGTTTTAAAGTTGTGGTGAATTGTTCAGGTACTTGTTATCTGGGTTTCCCTTACTGTGCTCAACTCTTTTAAATGGACATCATGATACTATCTTGACTGTGTTTTAGAAGACAAATCAATAACAGCAGCGAGCAGGCTTGCACTCTAACTGCATTGACGACATACTGGTATTTCTTTCTTTCCTTCTTTCTTTCTTTCAGATTTGAGACAGAAGACCCTTATGACACACAATAAATGTCCACACCTAGAACTACAGGGACATTGTGATCACAGTATATATGCCATTTTCTGCCCATTATCCCATGATTAAACTCTTATGTATACATATATCAGATATGGAACTTCATTATCACTGGCAGTACCTTTAAAATAATGTCTCAGGCAAGTGTGCATTGCAAATAAGAGCTGTCATTAACATTTTGAATATGCAGAGGTTTGCATGGTTTAGTTGCTCGTGGCTACCAAGGACACCAGCTGAATACAAGAAGAAAAGACTTCTCTCTGCCACAGCCAGCGCTGAAAACTCATACTCTTTCTAAACAAATCTTCATTGAGTGGGGTGTATGTGTGTGGCTGTGTGTGTGTGTTTGGGGGGGGGTTATATATAAATATACTCTGCTGGCACATCCCCTCCCATAGTGCAGCCGGAGTGTCCCTGGAAAAATAAATCAGCATTGCTTCTACTTTCTGATTGACTCCTGCTGAAAGAGAAATTGGATGATTAACTGTTGGAAATTGTGCATAACCTCTCTTTAAATAACCCCCCCACCCCCCACCATCCCACCTCCCAAAATTCCCAACTTTCCCAAAACCCATATGTCAGTGTCAAATGCGATCTGAGTTATTGATTCATTTTACCCAGAGGTATTAGTTCCATTTGACTAATATTTGAATGGAAATTGCTCAGTCAGATGTGTTCACCTTGAAGTGAGCAGAATCCATCTCTGCGATGACAGTTTCTGCCTAAATAAGCATTAGCAGCAGCCGCCGCTCCTCTCCCTCCACATTGGACACTGTTACTGTCAGTGTAAATTGTTTATAACCTTAGGGTTAAAGACTGCTATATTTGCATACATACAAATGAACAGTTTAATGTTGATGAAACTGACATTAGGGATGAAATGGCAGCCGTGTTCACGTCGTCCTAAAAACTGCAGCCTCTGAATTACAGTGTGACTGTGCCGATGGATACAGTTATCACGTTAAAGGAAGAGGTGGTAATTGTTGAAGTTGCTGTCCGTCATAGTTTGTGTTCGCTCCTCATTAGTCTTGTGCCATTATCCTAACGCACTCTAAAACCCACCAAGGTAACTGTGTCATTATCCAAACCATTTGCACAGCAGTTATCTCCGATTTTACTCTTCAGATGTGAGTCACATAGAAACAACAACAACAAAAAGAAACTGTTGTCCCTGGTTTGTTTTTATATTTACTGACACTGAAACAAACTTTAAATGTAAAGCTCCAATTTCCTTTGTACTGAGTGTAGATAGGCTCACATGGCTGTACACACACACAGACACACATACACACCGAGTTTTTGTTGATGCCTTTCATACTTTCAAGGCTCCAACATATGCTGGATACCTTAATGCAGGAGGATTTAGCTTTGACCTTCAACCACTTTCTACATTCATTACTTTTAGTCAATAGCGCTGCTAAAAACGGTTGAAATATTGACAGATTGGACAAGGGGGGAAAAAAAGGAAAAGTCAAACATGCAGTTAAAACGCCGTTGGTACATCTTCCATATCCATCTTCGTGCATGCGCTTTTAATTTGGACACGCGCGCCGCAAGGAAGTCGAGCAGAGGTCAGTGCAGGACCCTCTGATAGTGTATCAGCATATCTGCTGAACACACGCCTGCTGGGAGCTCGCTGAATATTACACCTATTGATAACAGAGGATGTATGAACATTCCAGTCACTTAAAGCTAGCAGCTTCTTAAATAATTCATGCCCTTGCACAATGCATACATTGACTGACTTTGCGGCACATCTCGCAGCATTAGCAGTGTGAGACGTGTGATGTGACAAGAAACCAACACAACATCTGGGGAGAAAAGAAAAGACCGACCTCACATTTTTAAAGCCTGGCTGCAGACACCAACAGCCTCTTCCCCTCATGTGCCTGATGCTGTCTGATAAGTCAAGACTGAGGCGAGATGTAGTTATCTGTGATCAAAGTTGGACCTCTCCATGCCAGGGGGCATTTAAGCTCCTACAAGTATAAAGAAGACCTGAATCAACTTGTTATTGTATTTAAGAAAAGAAAAAGAAGAAAGGGGGAAAAAAAAGAGAACATTTTCCACCAGACAACAGAAACAATCATTCGGCTCTCAGAGAGAAAAACAGCCACTCCTGTGTTTTCAGCCAGTCAAAGTGAAATAACAAAGTTATTTGTTGGAATGGATTAACGATTGTGCTCTTTAAATTTGACTCGAGTCACCATGATGGTTATTAGAAATCAGTTTGGTTCACAGAGGAAGGAGACCTGAGGATCATTTAGGGGTGGATGGCTTACCGATAACAGAGATGACAAGAGATGACACATGCGTGAGTTTACACGCATAATAAAACAAAACAAAATAACAGAATAACAAAAAACACACATAAGAAGTTATTCTCAGAATAGTTTTCTCAGTATTTATTTATTTATTCTAAAGAATGAAAGATGAATGAATAGGTGATGAGTCAGGCAACATTTTCTTCTTCTCCGGTGTTTGGACTTGCTGACTCACCCGCATGACTCTCTGTAGAGGCAAAGCACTTAAGCACTTTTTTCTTTGTAGTTTCAGAATAATTCTGGAGATGTCTCATCCTGACCTGTCTGTTTTTCTGTTTTAATATCAAATGAAAACATGGTAAATTCATCTTTGTTTTGTAAAAGTGAGATTCATTTTTTCTTGAGATTTATCCACATAGTTTGACTGACATTAAAACCAATACTTCAGGTCATTTTACACAGTGCTTTGTCAGTGTGGTGGTTTCAGATCAGTGCCCTGCCAGTTTAGTGAAGCAGCAGTCACACCTGCATGGAAAACAAAACAACAACACAAGTGTCTCAGCCGCTGTCCACAAAAAAACATCCGCAGAAACAAATGTCAAATATCACGAAGCTGGGACTAAAGAATAAAGTGTGTATGTGTGTATGTGTGTGTGTGTGTGTGTGTGAGAGAGAGAGACTCCAGAGTATTCACAGCACTTTGTTGGACTGACCTCTGTCATCCTCTTTTGAATAAGTTGTGTAACACCAGTGTCTGTGTGCCAATAGAATCTGAGTCCATTGAGTAAGCACTCTTTATTCAGTCTGCGCTTCACGTTTTCTTTTTTTGCTCGGGTATTAGCTTGCTTTGGTCAGAGGATGCTCCATTGTCTACTAGCTCTGCCCATCCTTGCATGATATGAATGAAGATTAGCGTGGATTGTTAGAGTAAACCACCCAGGGTCTGGTGTTAATGCGTCACAGCAGGAAATTATGTGAATGTCATTGCATGTATAAGTGAAATAAATGAGAAACACAATCTGCCAGGAAGAGCTGGGCTGCATACGGCTGCAACCAATCAAAACCACGTTGATTTAAGTGAAATGGCTTTGTTCATTTGAGCATGTTAAAATCAATACATCCAGCCCATATTTTAGAGCATGGCTAGTTGATCTAGGCAGCACAGTTTAGCTCTTTTTGTTTTTTTCCCTTCCTCCTTCTCCCTCAGTCTGTGTTTGTGTGATACATCCAGAATGATTCATGTGAGCCGTGCAGCAAACAATGCCGTTCTAATTTGTCATTTCTGCATGCTTGGCGCCCTCACTTGAGGTGGAGCTTCAGCAAGGTCGCCGGATGTACCCTGACCTGCGGTAAAGTAGAACAATGGGGGTCAAAAACCTAATCCACCTGACATGGATTGAAATGGATTGCCATCTCTATTTCATCTTCAAGACGCCACTGTGCCCAGCTGACTGCAGAAAAGGCTGCACGTACCTGTGACATAAGTCTGTTCTGTCTTAATGGTGTTGTTATTAAACCCTCTCCCTGCTCATATACAGCACTGATAGCAGAAGCTAATCGAGGTGTTCGGATGACATCATGTGACCAAATGTTGCAGCCTTAATTGTCTGCGGTGGGGAGGGATGTGTCCCCCCCACACACACACTCCCCTGCTCCTTGTACCCTTGACTCTAATTAAGACCACCTATCTTAGATTTTGCTGAGGTCAGGGAGGGGATTTAATTTAAAAACCATTAAGACGTACGCACAGACAGGACTTGTGTTGCATCCCAGGCAGATATAATTTTAATTAAGTCTTATCTTTGCACAATTTCTCCAGAACAAGACATCATCATAATTCCTCAATGAAGGCCTACAAATAAACTGAACAGTTGGTAAATGTGATGGGATTCTTTTTTTTGTATTGCAGCCATATTCAAAAACTTATCTATATGAGTCTGGAGTTACTGCAAAGGTATTGATTGAAACTTGAAACAAAGCAGCATGTTTTTTTTTTTTTTGTTTTTTTTTAAGATAACTTCTGTTGTGTTTAGAGGTAGGGTAGGAGATCCTGGAAAAAAACAGTTTGAGCAAGTCACATTTTGAAAACACACAAGTCAAAAATCCAAGCCCCTTTACTCAGACTTCTCTCCGAAGCCACGCCTCCAGAGCGCAGGAACATGCAATGCTTGTTCAGCACTGGGATCACATCAAGGTGAAGCCCCACTACACACGACAGTATCATGGAAAGCTGCATTGGGATCACATTGGGTTGCATATCCCAGCATCCTTCATGCCACGACTTGATGTATTCCCCAATACCAGCTTTTTCTTATGGCTTATTCATGGGTAAGAAAACACCTAACATCATAATAAACCATCCAGTATCCAGTTTAGAGGTACATTGCCACCTACTGGTCTTCAGTGTGGTACACTGGATTACTGCCGTTGTCTTTTCACGTCGTAACTTCTTGAAGACTCTGAGCACATGCACGATTATTGCACGAAGAACAGTACGTGCAGAGGAGGGAGGGAGGATCCAATTGACTTGAACCTGGTATTCAAATTGATTGGATGGTGTTGTCCATTCCACAGGTGGCTGACTTTTTTCATTTTTGTGAAAAAGCATTAATTACTTTGCTGTTAGGGGTGTGAAGAGGATTTCAAGCAATTCAGTAAAAAATGCTCCAGAAAAACATCTCCACCCCTATCTGTAAGTTTCTCTGTTTTACTGCCACAACTATGAGAAGGTGGACGATGAAATGTGGAAAAGTTGTTGTCTTTCCATTTTCGTCACTATATCGTGCAGTGCACTTTGTGTGTTTATCTTATAGAGAAAGGCTTTTATTGTGAAGTCAAGAGACTGGTGAGGGCGCAACAGAATGCAAACTGCAGCCTGTGAACACAAGCCATCAATGCTTTTACACTTGCACAGTGATTTGATACCAGACAAGAACATTGCCATGTGTCACTTGTATCTTTCCCCAGTGATGGCATCCAAAGCTGTCAGCGCATTGTCATTTGTTGCCTCCTGTCCAATATCATAACAGCGGACTGAACTGATGTTAAGGTAAAGAACTTATCTTGTTGTGACATCTCATGAGACTCAAAAGCTGTAAGCGTAATTCTGAGAGCTGGTGTTCGATGTGCAGCAAAGTGCCGCTCTCGTCCCGAGCGGCCTGTGTCCCCTCCATGCATACAGATCTGGACTGGGAGAGGCAGCACAGGAGCACATTAGCAAACAAAGTGGATGTGGTTTGGGGAAGTTCATACTCTCATTAACTCTTAAACACTTTCCTCAAGAGTTACCTCTTCTCCTCAGCCTAATTATCAACTTCATGAACTGAACCTTAACACAGCCGCAGGCAGCAATACCCATGGTCCGAGCTGGCTGCAAAAAGATCGCAACATTTAAAAAATTTTAAGAGCCAAACAGCAGATTGAAAGATTAAAATGGTGAAAACATTACCACTCCAGCGATTAGTAAAATAATTCTGAAAACATAATTGCCACCGCGGTACCTTGAGGTCAGACTAATTTTTGTTGCCTGAGTAATAGGTGGAATTTGAAAACCAGCTGTAACTTATGGTGAATTTTGCTGTAATAGATTTAGTAGTATAATAGTATAATAGTGATACACTGAGGGGAAAAAAAGAAGGAATAACAGGGAATACTTAGTGAGGTCCACTAGCTTTTCTGCTTGGACACCTCATTATAGTAATAGTATTAACCAACTAGGTTAGTTATGAATGCAGTGTGCGATGTGTGTGCAAAAGGAAGAGAAGGTAGACATCTATGGGCTGAGACCTGAACTAACAATGTGCAGGTAGTCTCCACATGCTCTCTGCAGCCTGGCCCCACCCAATGGCTCCTGAGTGTATATGTTCCTAAGTCCTAAGTGTATATTTCAGTGACATTTATTTTAGAATAACAAAAAAAAAAACAAAAAAAAAACATGCAATTTAGTCTATAAGACAAGTTACAAAATCCATATTTCCAAGTAATGTAGTGATGTACACTTTATTCATTCATGACTGGATTTAATGCATGGACAGACAGAATGGCATTAGATAGTGATTAGAAGTTTTGCAGCACTCCCCCATCCCATAACTGTCTCCTCATGAATATTAAGTTTGGTAACAACAGCTTTAGTCAGTTATCACATAAAACTGAACTTGTTGACACAGGTGTAGGGGTATTTTCAAAATGGGTTGAAAATTCCTCTGACTTTCTGTCAGCACTGACATCAGATGACATAGAACACATTTCAATCTGGACTGGAAATCGGATGATACAGCCTTTAAACACAGTTAGGAACAGTTATACTTATTTTAGTTTGACTGAACACCAAAAAGTTAGCTGTTCATCTCATCCTGTGTTATCATGTGAGGGATGGGGCTGAGGTATGATAATATGAGGGTGACAGCATGGAGTGGCACCCATGGCGCCACCTGTTCATCTCCAAATATGTGCAATGTCTGCAGTTTTGTTACGGCGTGATCCAACCTCACTCTCTTGTAACTTTGTCAAGGCACAAAAGTGAAATAATGAGGGTCTTGAGTGCTTCTAGGCCCCATAGGAGTCGCCTGTTGGACACGTTTCATAGCTGGCTTGTACCCCAGTTGGTGCTGGACACACCTGAATAGATGCAGCTGTAGCTGTTTCACTACATGAAGCCCTGATAGAAAATGTATTTTTACTTTTGTAGCTGTGTGTTGTTCTGAGAGTAGAATTCTTGAGGCGGATGATGAATATTTTCCCCTGCAATCGAGTTCACTGTAAGGGGTCCTCGACCCATTTTATGTCACGGTTGCCAAATAAATATGCACAGGAGACCCGTGTGAAGAGATTTTTGTCCCATGGACCTCTATCTTAAATCATTCAAAAGCACATCAATACAAAACTGTTTCAAGTGCTACGGTGCAGCACTCACAGATGAGAGCTGTGAAAGTGAGATCTATTCTTAGAGTAGCAGCCTATTCACCATTCATCCTCTGATTCTCAATCCTTACTCAATGAAATTATTGTGAAATCTCCCCGGTTCCTCCTCAGTAACCCCCCACGACCTCCCTCTCTAACTGGTACAGGAGGAAACCAGTCAGTCAGACAGTCAGTCAGTCAGTGTGCGCGTGTGTGCAGAGTGCACACTTCCACAAATCAACATCTATGATCCTGTCATATGCATGAGAGCTCCCTATGATCAAATCACACTGGGCGTGAGGATGTCACAGCATGTGATTTATTATTTGCGATGTTGCTAAATAGCAGCGTTCGCCGTCGTTTCTCAGTGAGGAGCCACTGCACCCAAGTTTGGGAACCATCTAAGCCAAATGCACGTAGAAACAGGCTGCACACCATATGGTCCTCATGGTACAGGCAAGTGATGCTACCTGGCGATTACAGGAGCGCGAGCACAGAGAGAGAGAAGGGGGTGGTGTTGGGGGGGGGGTGTTACTTAATGAACTGTAGGCGACTTAACGTAAAGAAAGATACTGGAGCGAATTCAGCTTCTTGTTTGAGTGTTCACGACAGAGGAGAGAGTGAGAGAGAGAGAGGGAGGGAGAGAGAGAGAGAGAGAGAGAGAGAAACACACACACTTACAAGGAGACTTGGCTGATGCATCTCAGCCAGAGCATCCATTTCACGGCGATTACTGTTTGAAGCGGAGGAGACGGTGCGCGTTTCTCTGAGAACCACGGTGCTCCTCTCTCCTCCTCTCTCCTCCTCCTCCGAAGTCAGGTTCCTAGAGCGGCTGGCGGGCGGAAAGAGAAAGACACTTTCTCCCCCCCTCCTGCGTTTATCGACACGGACAGTATTTCGTAACAACCCTTGTTTACTTGGAGCCAGAAAAAAAAAAAAAAAAAAAAAAAAAGAAAGAAAGCGGGTCGACCGCAGTTCCAGTAGGTTACAGCTTTGTACCGCGTCTTCGTGTGGAGTGGAATTTGCGGTCCTCGGCGCAAAGACGCAAAGATAAGGAATACCAGACTGCAGAGGGTCAAGTTTCCCTGGAAGTTGCGCCAGTGTCAGAATAAAAACAAAAAACAAAAAACATGGGAATGTGTGGCCATTTGGCGGTGCCTGGGAGATGCCTTGTCGTCCTCGGACTTAAATTGTTATTCCTTGTACCTGCAGGAGTTCCGGCCAGAAGCGGGGATTCTGTATTAAAGGACAACATCACCGTCAGACAGGGGGACAGCGCCGTCTTAAAGTAAGTCTTTAACTGTATTCCATCACCACAGCACTGATATGATCCCCCCCCCTCCCTTCCTCCCTCTCTCGTGCGCCATCAACACTGGCTCATGCTGGTCCAAAGCCAAGGAAGCGCAACGGTCCAGGAGTTACTAAAGGTCACAATAACCTAGCTCTTATAGAAAGGGACACGTGCCTGTTTTATTTAATGGATTTAAGACCAGCTGACTGATGGGCTACCGTGCGCGTGCCATTTGGAAGTTGTGGTGAAACGTGTAAAACTCGGCGTTCAGCCATCCCATCTTCTTGCCCTTGAATGTTATTGATCCGGTTGGTTAATGTCTTGTTGAGGATGCACAGAGCTGATGTGCTCGAATCCAGCGTCAGGAGGAGGCTCGTGTACGTATCGATTTGTGCGTGAAACACAAATGCAATTATGACTTTAATTTTCAGGGCTGCCTTGTTTTCTTTACACTTGATGTACATCTGACAGCTCTGCGTCCCGTGCACCCTACATGGAAAAACACTGTTTACTATTAGTGTTACTAATCACTGTTTTCTCAATCATCATACTGTAATGAGAGCTGTGATTTCACACTGTGGTCTGGGAGGAGGAACATGGTTTTACTGGCTTTGTCTTAATATGATCCAGGATGATTTTCCTGGTTATTTGTGTCTGATCACTGTACTGAGGTTTGAGGTTTTTTTTTTTTGTCTTCTTGAGCAGGTGTGGTGCTAGAAATCCAGACTCCCTGTGAAATGATGTGAGATAGGGCCCCGCTCCACCCACACAGATCCACACACACACACACACACAGTTTGAAGAGATCTAGTTAATACCATGACTTGTCTGTTATTGTTTAGGTGAGTGAAGAAAACAATCTTGAAACAATAAAATCAAAAAAAAAAAATAACAACACAAAGGTGAGCACCACAAGGAGTAAACAGGAAACAAAAACAATGCAAGAAGCTGTGATTTTCACGGCGCACACATCTGCACAGTGTCACTGATGTTAATGGCACCCTTGTTTATTCGCTTAAGTGTGATAGACATATGTGAGCAGACATGTTTGACTGTCGTGCTGATGTGAGTGTGACTTCAAACTCACATCAGTGAGTGTGTGTGTGTGTGTGTGTGCATTCAGTACCTCGAGCTGTCAGAGCAGGGCAGCAGAGTTCAGCCAGCTCCACATCCACTGAGATGGGATGTATTTAGACAGGAATTATTGCACAGTCTGATGACTGTCGGCTGAGATGAGCGACTGAACTGTCTGCTGCTGGACTTCGGGTGGAGGAGGTGGTGAGCTGCAGCTGCACCACCTCACCGCAGAGGAGATGGAGGAGACTTTTCTAAGATGGAGATCAGTTTAGTCTTCATCTTTGTCTCCTTGGAGCCTTAGAGGAGTAAGTTTGTTAATCCCGTCTCCACCGTTACAAATGTGTGCTGGCCTCTGCTGATTAGGAGGACTTGTTAAGCAGTCTGTTGGATGCACTGACACCATCTATTTCACTCCCCTCAGTCTGAATTGTGACAGGCAGAAATCCACTTCTTGCTGCTTTGTCACGCTGCTGTCGAGCTGCACACGCTCGGCCCTGCAGCAGCCGGCACAGCTTGGTGTCCTCCACTCCCTGCCCTGACCTGTGCATCCCCACAACGGAGGAGTCATCAAAGTGGAGTTGCCGTGACCCCTGAGTTGAATCTTAAAAGGAAAGGTGTAGAGAGTGAGCTCCAAAGCTGACAATGGAGTGACTCGGGGCGTTGCTGTGCTCCTTCACAGTGTATCAATATGCTGTCCTGGAGGAAGATGAACTGCTGCCTGTCAGTGAGCTAGTCAGTCCCTTAATCCAGGAAACCATGCCATCCCCCCGCATCGCTTTGAGCCTGTCCCTGAGCAAGGAGGGGCTGGATGATGTCGAAAGCACCGGAGAAATCAAAGGACACCATTCTCATCCTGCTTCTCAGCTTCTGTGGGTGGGAATAGGGCCAGTGGTGCTGGTATATGATAGCATTGTCCTCAAATTTAACAGCTCACCGCTACATGCCCAGAGCAGCCTGAAGCTGACACTGTGAGGACCTCGCTGCCTATTCTGAGAGGTGCCTCCTGTCTTAAGTCCCTCCTTACCCTCATGGTGGTGATGCCGGGGGCTTGGAGGGGGCAGCGGGGTTGGGACTGAGAGAGGTGGGCTAGGAGGCAGGCAACATTAGAGAGAAGCATGGCTGTGGTGTTGCGCACTGACTGAATCATTGAAACCTTATCTGAAGATTAGAAATTGGCAGGCACTGTATTTTTGTCTGTTTTTCTATTTGAACTTTTTTTTTTTTTATGGATGAAATTGCAGCTTTGAAACAACTAATTTCTACTGGATACTCCTGTATTTGCAAATAAATAACAGTGTTTGTGCTTGGAAGCAGCACTCTGCCACACAAACGTTGCGCTGATCTATGTATTATTGACATTGCTGCTATTTGGAAGCCAATATGTCACACTGATATGCTGTTTCCTACATTCTCCCTGGGGTAAAATTACTTCCAAGTCACCAGCAGTTAGACTACAAAGAGAGATTCAAACCCTGATACACAGGTTTCTCTGCAACCTGGGCCAGGAAGCTTTTCTCTCTTGTATCGGGGGGGGGGGCTGTGCTGCCAAGGCTTTTCAAGGGTTAAATGCTGTTAGAGCAGGGAAAACTGCAGCATTAATGTGATTCCAGAAATATGTTTTTTAATAAACAATTGTTGCATCATTGTGATTTCCTGTGGCTGGCAAAATTCCTGGGGTTGTTATTGTATTTCGGTAGGGCTGTATTATTTAGACAGTCAAGGGCAACACAAAGCAGCATCGTTCTCACATAAAGAATGCCACTGGCAACAGGAACATAAGCAGATGATGTGAGTGGCAGAATAATTAGCAACATTCAACACAGCCTTTGTAGCGATGGTAGATTTTCTTTTTTTTTTTTTTTTCCAGAAATGAAAAATAAAATCACGCGTTAGAGCAAGCAGAATTCGATGCTAATTAGAAGCCGTTACATCATGTGCATGTGTTTGTAATGTGGTTGATATTTGCATCAATGTGGCCTTTAGGATAAATAGTATGAAGTATATATTTGTACTCACATAGGCTTATATGATATGAAGTAAATCTGTGATGTGCAGTAACACTCAATACCTAACTGACAACATGACTGGTGATAGATAAACACACATTGAAGTGTGCATTTATGTACAGTCACTAGTGGTCATCTCCTGCTCCCTCTGCTGCAGGTAACACTGCTGAGAGGGGGAGCTGTGGTCTCAAGCTGTAGCTATACAGTAGGTTCATAGAAGTAAGTGGCAAAATTAGACTATAAACACACTTTTAGATTAACATTTCAACAAACTGCAGTGGATGCAGAAGGTGAAACTGTGGTTTTTCTGTAAGTCTTGTTGATGAAAGAAAGAGCTGCTTTTTTTAATGTTGTGATGATGCTGAAGTACAAAGGTTTACTCCTCACTGATCTCCATCACTGCCTCTGCTGTGTGAGTCAGAGAGGCTGCAATCTGACCCCAAAATGTGTTGTTTTTTTGTTTAGTTTTTTTTTTTTTTTTTTTGCATCACACATCTTTTTTCTTTGTCATTTTATTTCTGTATTTTTGAAATATATTAATCTCTCATGTTCACATCACGTCTTTGGTGAAAATGCACTCTATCAGTCAACAATAACGATATTCACCAACTATTACAGCCATTGTTGTGTAATGTGTCCTCAATCTCACAGAAAGACAGAGTTGTCTGTCAGGAAAAAAAACAAACAAAAAAAAAAAAACAGAGGACAATTGTTTTTATCTCCAGGTTTAATCATGTAAAAAAAAAAAAAAAAAGATTGTACTGTGCATGTCAATATGTCATGAACAAGTGTGAAAGGCTGAGAAATGAAAAAAAGATGTAGGAGGAGCACCACTGCCTTCAGCCGTGTTTTCACTGGCACAGAACAAATGTGCCTGTGTCTGAGAGATCACAGCTTCAGTAATTAACCATGGTGATAATCACAATTCATACATTAATACTGACTGACTACTTTGACACTGGTAACTGTTTCATATCTATCCACACAATCAGTGAGGGCAGAATGCAACCGAGTGCATTTGACTGGTGGCAGTGTGGTGCCGCTACTGACAATATTAGAAACTGTTATTGTCATCATCAGGTCTGGTCTTGTCCATGTTGTCACTCAGAGCAACGGCACATTCCTGTTAGAATGTCTGGACAGTGTGTATAAGATGAAATGAATCAACACACAGAGACACAGCAACCTTCAGTGTCTAAACCTATTCAATTACCAACCTATGATGACAAAGAGCAGCCATAGAAACACTTCACTGCAGGTGTTTGAGCTTGAACACACTGAGGTTGTTTCCCTCATCCACCGTCCATTAATGTACATTAATCATCCAGTTTCCACGATGTACATGGCATGGTTATAAATTGCAAAGCTGATGAAATTAGCAATCTATTGTTATTGATTTCTTATTGTTTATAGGGAATCTGAAATAAATTGGAGTTATATAAGTTATTGACTTAGCTAGCTAAATGTACAGAAGATATGATCACATACAAAGACTACAAAAGGGAAGTGGGATAGTGGTTTTAAATGTAAATTTAAACACAATATTCTTATGAATCATTAGAGATGGTGGCTTTCGTTTCAGCCTGCTCCAGCCCTTTGGGATGTGTTGTCTGGTTGGGGGTCTAGTCATGATTCTGGATTGTGTAGGAATGACCTGCTCTACTTGACAGCACAGCTGGCCTGCTCAAGCCCTGTGTTTCACCCCCACCCCCCACCCTCTCTGAGCCACTGTTAGCATCCAGGGTAGCAGCGCCAGACCCAGACAAAAATCTCCACATCCTGTTTCCCGGCTGCCTTTTAGCTAGCCCTCCACTGTCAACTCTAATGTGTTGGAGGACAGGTCAATATCAAGTGAGGGCTGCCACTTCCCCTCACTGCCACAGGCTCCTCTAAGTCACTGACAGGCCCTTTATAATTTGGCTCCCTGTGGGCCTTCTCCCAGGTGGACAGACTAGCAGCAGCAGATAGGGCTGAGGTGATGCGTAGCTGATGTACACAGTCTCTGTCTTAACCTTGTAGAGCAGAGAGTGGAGAGCCAAGTGGCAACTCGTAGCAGGCTGCTTTGAGTAAAGGTGCAGTCGCACCTTTACCAGGTGTGAGTTGAATTATCTCCTGCACCAGAAGGACTCTTTTCCTCCTGAAGGAAATGAGTGTGAGTTTGCTTTTCTCGTCATGTGATCAACCTGCTCTTTGGCCAGAAAATGTGTTGAAGGACAAGGTGACACATGAAATTCATGGTCAGGAAGTTCTCCAACAGTCAGATTCACAGGGAAGTAGAGAGTGGACATGTTGGAGTGGTGGAGGTGAGGCCTCAATATCCAGTTATGCTTTTTTCCTTTTTTTTTTTTTTTGTATTTGTATTTTTGTCATTGTGTTTTTTTTTTATCATTCCTTTCCTGGATGACATTGTCCTGGATATTTATTTGAATGTGAATCAAATCATCCATATCACAACAAATAATTATAAACTCAAGGACTGAAACATTTATTGGATCCATTGAATCAAATCTAATCTTCAAACATTTCCATAACTGAACGGAGCAGCCTCCAACCTGAGGACACTTTAAAATGCTTTGTCATTGCGAACACAATTGCCTTGGAAATATTTGAAGATTTCATATTTGGCTCTTGGGAACTTGTGAGGGACAACTAAATGCAGGGAAAACACCCCCCCCAACCCCAACCCAATAAACCTTTATCAATGAATCATACAAAGAAAAGACACATGCATTGATTGTCCTGAGCTGCTGTACTGGCTCTGATTTAACTGATGTTGCATCGTAGTAGTAACTTCTAGTAACTTCAATGTCTCTCTCTCTCTCTCTCTCTCTATCTCTCTTTCTATCTCTCTTTCTCTCTATCATCTATCTATGCATTATGCATTACACATTAGATATTTATATTTGAGGACATTGAACGTAGATGTGATTTATGTCTTATCAATTCTAAGCTTCATGTTTTTCACATCATGTGCCACTCACCTCCACTGACCAAGTACATGTTATTTTAGCTCTGGTTTTATTGTATCTTCTCTCTGTGCTCATAAAACACGCAGTCCCATGAAATATTGGGTGGGGATGTGCAGGATCTTCTGATTGAATGGCTGTTTTCAATTCAAAGGAATAAAACAAAAGCTGTTCCATAATTGCAGCTTTTTCAGAGAGCAGAGCAGAGCCACGGCGTCGTCTGTAATTCAGCAGAGAATGTCATTAAATCAGTAAGACTTGGCTCTGATTTTCAACAAGGAACCAAGGATAAGTGTTTGCCTTCATCACATTCTGTACATCCTTTTGCTTACAGCTTATATTTGGAAACTGTCACTGTGAAACAGGAAATATATGAGCCATAACAAACAATGAAAGACTGAGGAACTGTGATATTC
Source organism: Caranx ignobilis (assembly GCA_021432705.1). Classification (NCBI taxonomy): domain Eukaryota; kingdom Metazoa; phylum Chordata; class Actinopteri; order Carangiformes; family Carangidae; genus Caranx; species Caranx ignobilis. Next base: position 4,176,252 of record MU269980.1, read on the forward strand.
ATATATTTTTTACTTTTTATGAAATCAGAGCCCACACACAACACAGGCTTTTTATCTTTTCTTGCATAGATGAAGGTTTTACTGTATATGAGGCACATTAAATAATCCAGAATGAAGCAAGCTGCAGCTTTGAATGGGTTTCCACAGGTCTGTGTAAAGACTGTGAGTTTTTAGTGGCTGCCTTCAGTCCTGTCTTTTTTGCAACAGTGAATAGATTTCTTTCACATGCATCAGCCTAATTGTGCTGAATAACTTGGTTCAACATGAGCTTTTTTTCCTCCCTTTATGTTGCACACTACGCTGCCTTGATCTCTGTGTAATCTTTTCATAAAGGAACCAATAGTATTCTGCCCCCCCCCCACCCTCTGTATATGTTTCTTCTTTTCGGGTCAGTCGATCATGTCTGGAAGTTGCGGCTTAACAAGCTCTCATTCATTCTATTTAATTGTGCTACAGACATTGACCCCGAGCGCGACAATGCACCCCCTTACTGCGATGATAGGTAGATAGTTCCACTTAAAAAAAAAAAAAAAAACAGACCCGACTCACGGGCAGACAAGGGCATCTTGCAAAGAGGAGCCTAAGGGGAAGATAATAGGAACGGACGCAGTGAGCTTTTGTTTCTTTGTTCGTGATCTTTCAGTGATGTATCATTTTAACCAGTACTTTTCAGAAAACCACCCAGTCATGACAATACGAGCCCAGATCTTCCCTCTCCACTCAAGGCAGCAGCTCCTCTGTAGCCTCAAGAAAACAAAAAAAAACTACCAACAAAGGAACCCGAGGAGAGAACACAGATCAGTTCACTCATGCAAAAGTAAAAATTGAATGTCTTCAGCTTGAGGAGAGCTAACTGTAAGAGGAAAATGTCCCTTCAAGATAATTAATTATGGTAATTAGATGCGTGTTTTAGTGATTGCTATCCATATATATTTACATATATTTACCCTAAAAACATGGCTCTGCGGAGTTTACTTAAAAAGTAAGAGCCTTGCATGTTTTCCTGTACCCACACCACACACACCTCCTCCTCCACCTTAAAATCCTTACATAGCCTTGAATTATTTATTTATTTATTGTTCTCCCAACCCTCCTGTCTTTTTTATCTCGTTCAGCAACTGCGAGGCTTGGTCTCTGTGGTCTCAGAAGTAGGTGCACAGACGCTGCCTCGGTATGCGCTGCTGCAAATATATTTTCATTTCCGTGACCACAAGCCGATATATTCGTCGTAAATATATAAAATTCTCATTTAAGAAAATGTCTGCTTTCTGACAACTTCTGGTATTTATGCTGCTCACCTGCGCGGCATACACAACGAGAATGAGCAACTCAGCAAAAGTGGAGTGCAGGTGTTAGGCCTCTGCTGCTGCGGCACAGGTCAGAGTGGTTAAATGCAATAGGTTTAAGTGAGTGTAATATAACACAGTGAAGCTATTAAGTTCAAACATCCAAACCAGCCCTGATGATCACAGCGCGTTCAAATGACTTTAACGCAATAATGCGCTGAAGCTGGCCTGGCTGCATCAGGTGCACCCATGGGATACTTAGCTGTGGATCTGGGGTTGAGTCTGTTTCCTGTGTGCTGTTCCCCAGTACTCCTCCAGGGTTGCATCAGTCTTCTTGTAGCATTCCCTAGACATCCATCTTACACAGGTTGGATTTCAGCATCTTTGTGTTGTCGTAAATCACTGAGATAGTCATTAATTTTTAATATCCAGAAACCTATGCGCTGTGCTGCAGTCCAGCTAGATCTTCCACTTCTGAGAGCTGGCCACATCCATTACAGCCTGTCTCTGCTGTCCCCTCTCTGTGCATGTTTGGCTGCACTTTTCTGATGCCATTAATACTCATCAGCAGCACCTTCCATTCATGCCACATTCTGCCAGGCAATTTTCACTCTGTTACTTTCACTGCTACCTACTTTTTCTCCTTCCTCTTTTTAGGACATTGCTTGCACAAATCTAGATCTGCCCTGAGCCCAGCAGGCACACGCTGCTGACACCAAGTAGCCCCAGAGTTTAAAGTGAGGATGCATGACTGTTGAGTGGCTGAGACTGTAATTATGACTTGAGAAACAGGAGAAGAGGTGGATGGTTTATTTGTTTTCCCTCTGGTTCTTTCTGCTGTTTTTGACATGAAAATGTTTGATTTGGAATAGCGATAACAATGACGGCAGTAGAAGAAGAAAGAAGTGGTGTTTTGTGGTACAACATGAAAAGCTGCAGAACTTCAGAGGTTCTTAAGAAATTCACATTTCATTCATTTCTTGTGAATGCCGGGTGGCTGTCAAGTGATATGACTTATTATTCACAAGACATCCTGGTGAACAGTAGCACATTTAATCAATTGGAAGGATTGGGATTTGATGTGACAGTAATACCACAGAATACGGTTAGGTTGTCTGGTTCTAGAGTTAGATATGAGGTTGGAACATAATAACTGAGCGACATGAGGTAAAGGGTCGGGGTGGGCAGGATTTGAACCAGGGACCTGCTGCACCGGGCTCAGTATGCCCATATGGTACGAGTCCTAACCACACCCAGCTCCAAGGGTTTGGCTGAGGAAACAAAAAAGAAACACCAGGTAACACACAGGATATTAGTGACCCTCCCATCGGTGACACAGGTTTTTAAAGGAGTATACAACCTAGAGAAGACTTTCTATTCAGCACCGGTACTTTGTGTGTAGGTGTCTCCTTTTCTTTTTTAAGATGGCAATTACTATCCAAGAACTGAGGAATGAGTGAGCATCATGTACCATGCAGTACCTGTGTCGACGCTGTAGAAATAATAAATATGATCAAGGTTGTGGAAGAGTCACAGTTAAGTGAATTTGAGGCACAGAGTCTAATAGATTAGCATTAGTAAAAGATTTCAGGATGTGATAAAGATAAGGACGTACTTGCTTCAGATTGAAGGACCTGGGTCACCATGGTTTGGGAGGTTTCACAATAAAAAGTAGTTCCCTAAGTGTTTGTTCCTTCCCCTCTGATCTCCTCCTGACACAGACCTTTAGACAACATCACTTGTCTTCTTCCTGTTAATTTTGCTGCCTGCTGCTGAAACTCTGTCGAGTTGATATCAGCGTAAAAATCCCTGGCATAAGTGCAATGATGCATTTGACCTACAGAAACTTAAATGAATAAAGACTCCTGTATGAGAACTGCTACGGTGGAAAGTAGTTGGGCTAAATTACAACATCGACGTGACTGCCTCCTCACAGTAGGATCTTCCTGTGTGCTTGTTTGTCCGTCAATAACTAGCCCACAGAAACACATGGTTATGGATCTGGTTAGACTTTGGAGCACTCAGCCGAATTCACTTGGAAAATAATGAGTGAAAAGTCATTTTCTTCAATCCTTAAGGCTGCGAGACTGGAAGTTAATTTTAATATTTCCCATGCGCTTTGTGGAGATAAGTATGTTGAGATCTGTTAATTAAAGACTAACTTAGCTTAATCACTGACCTCTGTAGCATAAATGGTTATGTTTAATATATCACGGTGATTAGGGAGGGTGGTGTGTGTGTGTGTGTGTGTGTGTGTGTGTTGGGGGGGGTACATTAGGGAGATCATGTGCTCTTGTTTCCTCCCATGCTGTCTCTTATTTGTCTGTTTGCTGTCGCAGTTCCTCCTCTTCTTAAGAATGTGACTATAGCTGCTGGAAAAGTAGGGCATCCTCTCAAAGGTGAGCGCCATGCTCCTGGAAGGGTTGTACATTTTTGTGGAAGCACACCGTTTTTCCTTTCCAGTCTTTTTTTTGTGTTGTTTTTTTTTTTCTTTTGCATTTCAGGAAGGTATCTATGGTACAAGCTGGAGACATTCAGGTCAGAGAGGTCACGGGCAAATCAGAGTTGTGACTAAATTGGAAACAAAAATAGTGGAAATACAAGAGTCTGTAGAGTATTGCAGCGTTGTCCTCATTTCAGGGGTCCATTAGTTGTTATACACGCAAGGGTATAACACTACATCACCGCGGGCTTTCATATTTAAGTACTGCCATATGAGTTGACGCACTGTTGATGAGCATTATAGCAGCTGTTTAAATCTTGTATGCCTCACTCCGGGTCTGCGCCACTCAAACTCTCATTTCAGAAATGAGACGTCTCCGACCATCTGTCAGCGGCGAGTGCTGGCCTCCCGTGACCAGACAAATCATTCCTAATTCTCCCGCCTCTCCTCAGACCCTTACGGATCCCAGACGTCGGTCCCTCTAACAAAACAGATCCCCCTAATGGAGCACTGTGGCAGAGAAAAGTGCCTCCCATTGATTCTGTTCCCTGGCCAATGCCGCCTCAAGGATAGTGCAGCTGAGCTATACTTAGAATCAAGGATGGGGGCTGACGTAATATATTTTTTTTTGTTCTTTTATTAAGTTGAAAATGCTCTGTTAGGGCAGCGCGGTGATGAGACTTAACTAATCCTGACGGAGCAATTTCAACATAAACCAAACAGCTACACTCGTCAATTAGGAGCAGAATGCGGTAAATATGGCCGTTAAATGGGGACTTGGCTGCCGGCCGCAGCTCACAAGCTGATCACAATGTGAAAGGCTTCCTGTGAACATGTCTATCATGCACCACACACAGCACTGCAGTCATTATGTTCAGATTAGCAACTTATTTCCTCCTATCTGAGACGGTTTCTGCCTTCAGTGCTCATCAGAGGCCAAAGAAAACTTCATGAAATTGCGGCTTACTTCTTCACATGTATTGACAGGCGCACTGGAAGCTGAGTCATCTTTTTTAGCACGCAACTTATAAGAGACCAGCCTCTAAATACTGACAGGAGACTGACAGTCAGACGTCTATTACAGTTAAAGCCTACGACATGCATTGAAACAGAGACAGCAGTCTTCAAAGCAAACGCATCCATCATCCTGTTTAACATGGGCTCCCTGCCTCTCTGATTAATGTCACATTTTTATGCATGTAGTTTCTTTCTTTCTTTTTTTTTTAAAGATGGCTCTTTTTTTAGTTTAGGCATGTTGAAATCGATAAGTGCCCTTGATTTATTATTGCAACCAGATTTCACTGTCTGAGGACGAGGAAGGAGGGAATTCGTCTCAGTCTGCCAGTTGATGGTGCTCATTAATATGGATAAAACTGACTGGGAGTCATCTGGGAAGAATGTCATACCGCATTAAACAAATAAGTGGCTGAAACCACTGGCTGTAATGAATTGATTTGCTTCACATTGATCCCCTCCTTTCTCCACCGTTAATCACATTTGGGAATCATGTTCATGTTCTGAATTTGCGCAATTATGAAATATGAAATATTCTAAGAGGATGGTGACTTAACGTCTGTGTTAAACATTAACATTGTTCACTGTGTTTGTTTCCCCTTACAACAAAATTACCAACGGTTTGCCAAATGTAAAATGATAATGAGTTACTGGGCCTGTTAAATCAATACTTATGAATATGGTGAATCTCAAAAAGTCAGATTCCAGAGGATGTTTGGTTGTGTACTATTTTTTCATCTTTTTTTTTTTTTTTTTTTTTTTTTTTTTGACGAAAGCCAACTGAGACTGCTTTAACTTTTTAACAGCACAACAACTTTTTATAACACCCTGCTTTGCATTCATATGGTCGAACACATTCCCATTTGAGAGCTGCCCTGTGTGGCTGTAGTCTTGTGCAGCTGTTGGCCACTGAGCAGCTCCAGTGGAGCAGTCCAGAGTTCACCTCAGTGGTCAAGGGCATATTGACAGTGATTGTTGGAGAAAAGTACGGAGTTGTGCAGCTTTTATTTGAGTTTTTTTGTGTGTGTGTGTGTGTGTGTGTGTGTGTGTGTGTGTGTTGCATCAAACCATGTACAATACGTCAAGTATTTCAAAGAGACCTATAAGGAAAGATGACATCAAGTTATTGAATGCAGCACAAAGAAAACACACCATGAAGCAATCCTTCTGAAAGGTTGGAAAAAAAAAAAAAAAAAAAAAGGTTGGCAGAGCTCAAGTCATCAACAGACTCAATAAGCCCGGGCGCTGCCAAAGAAAGACATTAATTATCAATAATTGTGCTTAGATGGTTTTGAGTTTCTTGTGTGGCAGCTGCTAGATGAGTCACGTGAACACCGTCACCAACAGAAAGTCTCTGGAGCCACTGCTTGGATGATAAATAGAGGTCATAGATGCTCAGTATGTCACATCAGAGCCACTGTAAACCATGAAAGGCCAGATCATTTACTGATGACATAACACCAAACACCTAATCAAATGTTTTTTTCACAGTATAAAACTTGGTGGTCATTAAACCAACACTAAGTAACTTTTCAATCTTCATATAATATTTTCAGAACTTTTGTGATGGTACAACGACAACAGGTTGAATGACACCTGTCATGGCCTGAGGGGGTCTGTGGGGGTCCGCCTTCACTGGCACTAAGCAGCTTTGAGGTGGATGGTAGGAACCCCTCCACACAAAATACTCAAAAAATGATTGATTAGTTCCTGGCGATTTTTGAATAGTCCTTTTGCTTGAAATGCCCATCCCTAGTTTTGACCAGTCTTCTGTTAATTTCCAATCAAGCTGCACGCGACCGGGAGATCAGGATGTTCACGACACTACGCGCTGGTGCTCATGGGAAATGGGGTCCTCCTTCAGGCAAAACACTACCGCTTTGGTCCACAAGCGCCGCCAAACTCAACCAAAAATGAAAAGTCTTTAGTGTTGCTTTAACCTAAAAATAAAAATGCAGACGTTTGTTGACATTTCTTTTCTAGTTTTCTAAGGGTTGAACTTTCCTCTCACTCAAAACGAGATGCTGTTAGGTAGCATAATGAAATCGTGTTGGCTCATGGGAGTCGTCTTCAGCACCATTTACATCAACCTTCCTGGTTTGGATATCTTACTGTAAGTGTCACTCAGGAGATTTTGAGGTTGGAGCTGAATTACCCACAGAGGTCCCTTCATCTCCACAGCAGTGCCTCAGTCCAGGTGATTAAAACTGGTAGAAACACCATTTTTCTAAATGAGCTCATTTCTAATCTTTTATTTATTGACTAAAACCATCAGCCCAGGTTTTCTAAAAAAAAAAAAAAAAAAGATAAGAGATGTGAAAACACTCAGAAAATGTGCATGTTATGTCAGTGTACCATCATCAGATGTGCAACAGCTACATCTCCAAATCATGAGGGGTGGTTAGCTCCATGATTGTCCAACTAAAATATTTAGAGATTTCCCATACAGCCCATACACTGTACAATTAATTAAATAATGATTTAATTAATTATTTTGAAAAGCAGCACATATCGCTACATTATTTATCAGTGCATTACATTTACGGGGGCAGAGGTTACTGCGTTGCCTTCAAGGCAGCTGTTACAAACTGAGGTGTCTTTTTCTGTGTTTTCACTACTCCGTGCACCACTGCTACATGCTCGCTCTATTCACCGAGGGGGTTTTTGTGTGTGTGAGGAGCTCATGCACTCGCTCTGCACAACTCAAGAGAGAAGATGATGTATAATTGAGCAGGTCAGCATTGAGCTTGACCCACATATTTTGCCTTTGGATTCCTTTGTAGATGGCAAATCAGTGAGAAGCAGACTTCACAGGATAAACTTGATGGAGGTACAGCGTTTTCTGCAACAGCAGGGGCCAGTAACAAGCTGCTTTTAAAATATATTTATTTATTTATTTATTCTTATCTTTTATTTATATTTTTGCATTTTATTTATTTATTGAATGGGTTACACAATAGACTGACTGGTTTTACCATTAAACCATAGAGAAACTTCACTGCAATGTTGCTGAACACCGCAGCATCTAGTGAGAAAAAGCTGCTGTCAGATGTATTTGAAGCTTTCGTAAATTCATTGCTTGAGAGAATTTGAGTTGTTGTCACCATAAATATGGGTGAGTAACAGTTATACCATAAATTTTCAAATAAAAGTCCCTGTACTGGCCGGGTCTGGCTACAGGTCTGAGCAAATAAAAGCTGGTCTCAATTAGAAACCGGGTCTATTTTTTAAGTTCTTGTCAATGTACCAAACCTCTTAAAGCCCAGTAGATCACCCGTTTGAGCAGTTCCTAAGCTGCTTCTTTTGTGCATACAATAGTTAGATGGCACCGCTTCAATTGCTCTTTCTCCCACGGTGCCACTGTTATAGCCATCTGTTAAAACTTTTGTCACCATGGACTTGCTACATGTAATTACATCGCTTAAACTCACCACAATTCAGTCATTCAGATCAGTGTAAAGAAACAAAATGATCCTCTCTCAAGACTCTCTACCTTCAGTAGGAGTCCATTCATTTAGAAGTTTAATCAGCACCGATTAAACTTCTAACTGGCTCTGTCCTTAGGTCAGTCAGTTGAAGTGGCACCAAAAGCTAGAGTGCAAGTGTTGTTAAATTCACTTTGGAAGTAATATTCTTAGTCTTTTAGACGACTGATTTGACGGTACGTTCCCATCTTCACTGAGCAAAAGATTTGTGCGAAATCAATGAAAAGCCTGTCCCATATAGACGCCTGTCTCAGATATGAGCCAGTTCTGTTCGGCAGTTGAAGTAAATAAAAGCCTGAGCTCAACTGGGCTTGAGTTGAGACTAGAGATGCGCATTTTGAAATTTTTTTCTGACCAATAACCGACGCTCGTTAACCGATTAATAACCGTTGACTGATGAGATTAAAATGCTCTATTAAATGTCTGTGACTAGGCTTGTGCCAATCGGCAAACTGATCCTCTGTCAGCGACTGAGAGAACGATGAAGATGTTTTTTCTTCTTGCCAGCTGATCAGTGCTCAGATGGAGGTTAGATCTTCACATTATGAACTCTTTTTACAGAAAGTGCAGCCAAACACCAGGTTAAAGAGAGAGGAACAGCAGAGCACTCGTCTGACAGCTCGGCTCAGCTGCAGGTGAGCTGGCTGGAGACTGCAGCACCTCTTTTTTTTTTTTTTTCCTTAGCAGTGCCGTCCTTAGAGGTGATGCACATGCAAATGTCCGTGTACATTTGTCACCTGACCTTCCTTCACGGGGACTGCTCTTCATAACTGGCACATACTGTACTATAAGCCCTCCCATGTGACTTTTTGATGAGAAGTATGACTGAAGGCACTGACGTCTGCACATGTCGACTCGCCCCATGAGCTGATGACATAAGGAGCTAATTTAAAAAAAAAACAAAAAAACAATCATATTTATGGGTCAATGTTCTTTTTCAGATCAGTTAATGGTTAAACTGTTAATCATGTGCATCCCTAGCTGAGACAATTTTGACATGGCGCTAACACCTCTGATCCCTCTCCCTGTTGCAGTCTGCTAAGCTGCATTCCTGATGCATTTCAGTGTGACTGTCCTTTTGGAGTTTTTTCCAGCATGTGGGAGGAGGATGATAACCTGCTCTAAATAATTAGCCAGACAGGATATACTTAATTTCTCTGTCTAGGCTACTATATAACCTTTACCGCTCACACTTTCACTGTTCTTGGCTGTCAGAGTGAAGCCTAATGGTTGGCTCTGAGTGCACTGAGCCATAAGGAAGATATAGGCTATAATGATCACTCTGTAAAAAAAAAAAAAAAAAAAAAAAAAAATCCAGGAAATATGAAGTTGAGTGTTAAAGAGAATCTATAAAAAAGTACAGTTTTCACCCTAATGTCATAAAAAGCAGAAAGGTTACATTGATCAAGCATTTAATAAAGAGAGGGACTTTATGCTGCACAGATGCAAGACACACACACACACACACACACACACACACACACACACACATTTGAAAGAGATGCCAGAAAGTAAGTATGGTCTTATACAGCTGTAACAGAATATTTATATGTCTATAACAAGCTTATGGCTGCATGTGCAGATCGACCTTGTTGCGGCCCAGCATGAGGCTGTCAGGTCTTTCATTTATGCATCTCCACAGTACATTTTTTAATACAGTTGGCACCAGAAGTGTGTTTAAAGCAGTGTGGATCTACACAAGAATAAATATGAACACATTTGCCTCTGATGATATGAAAAATCCCTTTAATGCATAAATAGGGTTAGGAAGATAGACACTGCAGTCACTGGCAGTCCACTGCTATTGTCTGGCAGTCACCACAGGTACACACACACTGACATACTATAATTCTGGTATAGACTGGTAAATGTCACACACCTTGTCCTAATACTGAAGCTCCTGATTCTCAAATATAAAGTTAACAGGTTTAATGTTGTGGATCAAAGTTCTGAAGGTATTTTTGCTGCAAAATAACGGAGCACCTGTGACAGCAGAATTAGAACTTGTAAAAAAAAAATAGTCACATAGAAGATCAATAAATTTAAGGTCACAGGGGGAAAAATGCTGTTGAAATTCCAAACAGTTAGCCCTTGTCGAGTTCTTCATTGCAGCTACTAACTTTTAGTCTTTAGTCATTTTAGAGATTGACATGCAGCTAAAGGGCCACAGCCCAGAATATGACCCACATATATGACCAAATGGCTGCTGCTGCACAAGGTGAGCAGAGATGGACCAAGTTTCTGTCTCACACAGCTCAGTCTCTCTCCTGAGACTTACAGATACTTTACTGATCCCAAGGGAAATTCAAGTATCCAGTGTCAGTGCAGATAAACATATAGGGCATAAAAAACAATATAACACAGAGAAAAGAAAAGAAACTAAAATATACAGTATGTACATCCATAAATCATGTATAAAATACTAAAATAGAATAAATACAAATAAATAAATTATATAATATTCAAATAAATAGAAAGACAACTGAAACAGAAAAAAAAATCTCTTCCAATATTAATATGCATTATGTATTATGTAAACTGTGCCAATGGAAGAAAACTGTGCAAATATAACTGTGCAGAAAGTTATGTGTTATTGTTGTTTCTCATGCCATAGCTGGGCAGTGTTGTGCAGTCTTACGGCTGGGGGGACAAGAGTTCTTAAGTCAGTCTGTGCAGCAGGATAGGGACAGAAGCCTGTCACTGAACACACTCCTCTGTCTGGTGAATGTGTTGTGTAGAGGATGATGGGTGTCCAGGATGGAGACAAGTTTCTCCAGGGTCCTTCTTTCTGCCACTGTCACCAGTGAGTCCAGCTCTGTGCCCACCACAGAGCCAGCCCTCCTCATCATGACTGTGCAGTCGTGCTGAGCCCCTCTTCTTGCTGTTTCCTCCCCAGCACATCACAGTCTGGTAGACCATCAGTAGCAGTTTTTTTTTTTTTTTTTTTTTTCAGATGTTAAAGCTCCCTATGTCTTCTCAAACAGTAGAAGCGGCTTTGTCCCTTCCTGTAGACAGTGTCCATATTTGGTGTCCGGTCCAGCCTGTCAGCCATTGAAAGTGTTCAGCTGCAGAAGTGAAGTCTGGATTCCACAATAGTTTAGTCTTTATTTACTTCAACTACACAGTGAAACAGATCTTCATTTGAGATCATAATGTCTAGCTCTGTCTCTTTGAGAAGTTGTAGAGTTGGTCACAGCTCCTCTTATTGGCCCAAAGTTTCCCGGTCTCTGGACAGAGCCTGCCCCTGTCCTTTCTCTGGCAATAATTCCACTGTGGCAGATGCTCAATTGTTTTGCACCAAAAATGCCTTCATAGTAGACTCAGTCAGCTCATTTGTGGTTGTGGTGAAACAAATCACAGAGCACAGTCAAGTTATTTTGAGCCTTTCATCAAATTACTGGCAGAGTTAGCATTAATTAGTAACGGCTGATACCGTGTACCACTGGTACATTTATCATTTTATCTATTGACAGTGACAGTCAGAGCCCAAAGATGAGAAGCAGCAGTTGAATGTTTTTTCTAAACTGGTTTATTAGCTCAGTTTATTGATGACTATTAGCTCAGTTATTAGCATCTTTACATCTTTGGTGTGTGAGTTAGGCGTTGCATCACAAACCACTTCACCCAACTGATGTTTCACATTCACAGTCATTTCTACTTCTTCATTCAGAAGATGCTGGGTGGCTGAGGCCAGCTAACTCTCTGCTCCTACTACACCTGTGGTTAACAAACAATTTTACATTGTGATTGAACCTGGTCCACAGAGTATTTAAGAAACATAGCAGGCCATTATTAACAGCAAATGGGTGCAAAGGGAAGCATTATAAGCCTGATATTTTTCAATCAAATGTCTAACACTGTTCAGCAGTTGGTATAGTCTGTCTCTCAAGGTTTTGTTCTTCCATTTTCTTTTAAATAGAAGTTTCTTTCTTACGGCCTTTTTCTCTGTGCATCATTTTAATCAGTAGTTTCAGCTCCTGGTTTTTGCAGTGGGATTCACCTTGGCTCATAAAACTAGCCATCTTAGGAGAAACTCAGTTTTACAGGGGCTCTCGGAGGTTGCTCAAGAGGGAATCTTGTTTTTTCTCTCTGTTGATAGACACACTTTAATTGCTTGTTTCAGTCAGGTATACACCCTGATTCGACAGTCTTGCAACTTCACTTGGGTTATCCCCCCTCCCCCTCCCCCCATACCCAGCAGGGTTCTTACAAAAGCCTCTTAACATACCCAGTGTCTGCTCTGCTTTGCACAGGGTCTTTCAGGATACTTCCTCCAGGAGGAGACGTCTCTGATACTGATAGTTAGTGAGAGAAACTTTTCACTCCTGCAAAAACACAGACACATATGAACGATATCAGATGATCCCTCCCTCCCTGACCACATAGAGGTCATTTGTTAGGTTCGCCGAGATGAAGGATCTCAGAGGAATAGATCTCAGGTTCTGCACAGAATGTTAGTATAAATCCAAGGTATAACTCCATGTCGCCTTCTAAGTAGCAAATGACTTAAGGCTGGGAACATGCTGGATGTGTGGCACCAGCACAGCAAAGACGTCACTGAGCTGATGAGGGGAAGCATGCGTGTGAAAATACAGCTGAGGGGCCAAATACATAGCTCATGAGAGATGTCACATCGGCTGTGTGCATCCTGTTGAAAATCAACACTCATGCAGCACATCCAGTGTGTGCTCCCAGACTGAGTGAACCCACCTGACAAGCACAGGTGGCTAACCTTCAACTCAGTGAACTGAAGTGAGCGGAGAGGTTCAAACGTAATATAAAAGGGTCAGGGCCACAGTCAGGATTACTGAGCAGAAGAAGAAAACAGGAAACCTACAGGAATTCGTCTTTGTGTGTGAGCAGAGGAGATGAGAGGAGAGATCAGTCCATTAGGGCTCTTTTTGACCCATTAAATGCACAGATTCACGCCAGCATCTCACTTTATCCCAAATGACTTTGTCATTCGCTTGATAAATGGGAAGCAGAGAATGTGAATAGGTGTGTCAGGTGACAGATGATACTCAGCAACTAAATCCGAGCACAATTTGCAGGAAATATTCTTTTCAAATTGTAATTGACAGGTGTGGAAGTGGGGGGAAAATAATATTGGATGTGGAAGGGTATTGCGCGCTGGCCAGACAATTATGGGTGAGGTGATTTACTGTTGCCAGGTGGCTCCCAACTAGAAATTAACAACTACCCCAGAGCATAATTAGTTTAAGTTGAAGCTTCAGTGTAATTTCAGAATTTCCCATTTTCTTGTTTGCTCTCGCTGCGCCGGTGTTGCACGTCTGCACATCCAGACCTGTCCGCGGGCTCGTCGGAGAGACAGGGGACTGTATTTCAAGGCGGTTTTCCTGATTTGATTTAGCTCTAGTTTGAGCAAACTGAAAAAGGTCACGCTGACGTTTACGCAGGTCTAATAAATCTGGAGCCCAAGAGCAGGTAATCACTTTTCAGCCCACACGCTGGAGCCCCCCCCCCCCAAAAAAAAAAAAAGTAGGCCCTGTGTGTCAGTGTGCATCTATGCGTTCGTGTGTGTGTGTGTTTTACAATAATTGTCAGTATCTAATTAGCACTTGTAAGCACTGACTGTGATGACAGATGGAGGAGTGACATCTTTGTAAAACCAAAAGAAAGTAAATAGTGTTATCATCATCATCATCATCATCATCATCAACTAGAATAGCTGCGGGTTTGAGGAAATGTAGTGATTTAAATCATTTGTCAAACAGCCCAGATCAAATTGTTACACTGAACTGTCAAAACAGACATTTCATTTCATCCACCTGCATTAGTGTCCACAGAACAACAGGAGGAAAGCCCAAGCTGATAGCACATGTTGAGCTGTCATTCATCTGACAATCAACTTCCTCACACTTTTACTCTTGTTTTGATCAATGCAAGGGAACCAGCACAGGCTCTTTCATTTCTGTGGACTAAACCAGTCGATCACATGAATTCATCCAACAATATTCAATATAAAACAAACCATGGGTTTGAATGAGACTTTTCCAACCCAATAGGTTTTTTTTTGTTTGTTTGTTTGTTTGTTTTTGTTTTGTTTTTTGGGAACAACTGAGCTACAATGTTGCCAAGGCTGGTAATTGGCCAATCAATATCATTCACTGACAGTGTGTTGCGGGCACTTCCTGTTTACACAGAGGGTGTCTGTACACCCTGCAGATACCTTTTCTCTTTTTACTCAGCATTCTAATTGAATTGTTTATTTCAGCTTCCTCAATGAGATATTCAACAAAACTGTGAATATCTGAAAACGGTCGATGCAGCAGTCCAGCCTGTTAATACACCACTAATATGTGTCAAATTGCTTTTTGTGTGATGTTCAAATCTCATAATTTTCATCATACAGTTAATAGTCGTCAGCTTTATTTAATTGTACCATTCTGCTTGAGCATGTGTGCAATATTTGCTTGCTTGACAAGTTCTGTGAGCAGCCTCTGATGTGTTTTTTTTTTTTTTAATCCAGCAGTAAAGAATCAGGGATGAAAGTGCAGTAATTAGCAATTTCCATCTGTCATGTCACCTGAGGAAACGGCCCTTCTGTACATGTTTAAAGAGGCGAGGATAAATCAAACAAACATGCTGGCTGTGGCACAAATATTTAAGAATTATTAAGCGAATCCTGCTTTTAACAAAGCGTTTAATGTCGAAAAAAATAGGCCGATCTGTCCAGCACGTAATGGGGCCTCCTGACTTTGGGAAAGACAGAGAAAAAAAAAATAAAGCAGAAAACTTCAATATCATTATTCTATCATTATTTGTTACTTTCTAGGGAACACATACACAAAAACACACGCACTCTAGTGTACTGACCTGGAGGAGATAATTATGACATATGGCCCATTTATCTCAGACAGCGCCATGTTGACCATTCAGAATGAAACTGCAGGATGTTTCCGTGGAAGCAGCTAAATGGCACTCTCCTCCATCTCGCAAAACTACAGCAGCGTGACAAATACAGGACAGGTCCAGCCTCAGCGTGGGATGAATATTGAGGTTGCAGACATTCAACCTTCTTACTGAGTGTCTGGTGTCCCTTACTTGGCATTGAGAGTAATGAGAAGCATGAAAAGCAGAGTGTTGACGGCGACCCCTCTGACCCGCCACTAAATATATAGGGTGGGTCAACGCTATCATGGTCATAAAGGTTTAATTACAGGGCTGGGAAAAGGCGAGGGCTGGATTATGGGTGGTGAGTGTGTGCAGATATGCAGCACGGTGGCAATTTGTGACACTTAAAATACAGCCTATGTAGAATTTAAGGGCAGATCATACAAATTGCTGTGGATTACATCACAGATTTGATTTTGTCTTTAGTGAGATGAAAGCTCGTTATCACGGGTGTTTGAACCTGGGAATCAATTTGTGTGTAAGTCTTCATATCCAGCAGATTGCATTTAAAGTGTTGTAACAAGCTCTGATCTCTCCGTTTTGCCTTTGAATCCTAACCGATGGAGCTTCTTTTGAGGTATGAGCTCAGCTTATCACTTTTCTACTAGTTCATATCACAAGAAAGAATGAATACATCTAGTAACAAATATAATAATAATGAAGGCACTGTTGATAGATGCACAGAGAACTCTGGATGTCATTTAATTAATCCTACAAATGTTCAACATCTTAAATCACCTCCTTGAGTGTCTTCCCCTGAGATGACCACAGTGCTGAGTAAAATGTAAAGAAGCCTCTGTGGACTGTTCATCTGCCAGGTCAAAGCATTACACCAAATGATTTTATTTTATTATTATTATTTTTTTTAACATGACACTAACGTTATGTGCATATATATATATGAACATGGCCTCAATAGCCATTTTTATTATTTTTTTTACTGAGAGAACAAACAGCAGAAAAGGCTGAGATGAGGTTTGAGTTCAGTGCCGAACTTTTAGTAAACAAAGCATGGTTAGCTTGGTTTTTGTTCTACATAATGTGCTTAATGTTGTGTGATTCCCTCAGTGTGCTCCTGAACTAAATCATTATATAGCCCTTAATTTTGTAGTCCTGGCAATCATCAAATCGAGGGACAAGTTGAATCACAGAGAGACCCCTCAGTTAGGAGAATACTTCATATATCAACACTTACAGTATTCCTACCCTATACAAATGTGTAACTTTGTGTAGACACAATACTATGTTGCATAAATGTACAGTATATTCATACCAAAGTCTTAACAGTGAATTCATGTAGAATTATTATTATGCATTGTTATAAAAAAAACAAACAAACAAACCAGAAAACATTAATGTAAAAGGTTTACATGTATGATGTTTCAGTAAACTTTAATACAAAATGTTGCCTTACACATTGAGCACGGTTATATTGGGCATCGGTTATTTATCAATTCATTGATAAATAAATGACACATAAATATTAAAACGTAGGTTATTAATAACAATCATCTGGGGCACCAGCCTGAAACAGACAAGGATAGCCAATATTTGTGTCAGCCTCAAATTATTACTATCATTATAATCATTACTGCAGAGAGCAGCCACTGACCTTGTGTTGAAGACACATGGTGCAGTCTCAGTTAATCTTAAGCAGGCTGCTGCTGAGGGCAGGAGTGTTGCAGCGGGCTGTGAGCAGGCCTGCACGACAGCTATTGTCTCAGGTAGCAGCGTGTGACCTGGGTTGAGGGCCAGGCAGAGAGAGGGGAGAACACAGACGGAGAGCTGGTCTTGTTGACTCGACCTCATTGGGGGTCAAATGTCGCTGTGACCAACAGCCACTGGATGGTAAGGTCCTTGGGGGAAGGTTATCCTCAGGTGTGAGAGGTCAGAGACTTCAGGTGAAGGGACTTCTTTTGTATGTGTTACAAAAGAACCATCTTGAATGGGCTGGGTCCCAACATTGTTAATATGGCTGCAAAATGATACACCACAAGAAAATCATTCATAATCTTAACACAAATACAGCAGAATAATGGACATTTGATATTTCCTAAGCATGTATCTTTATATATCCAGAGGATGTATGTGATAATGTATCAGTTTATAGTTGACATATAAAATGGCAGCACTCATATTAGAGGATCATGTATCACCTTTCTGTGAGGATTAGTTTAGTTTGCATATGTGTAGTAGTTTTCAATATTATTCGATATGAAAGCAGCAATGAATATAACTTCATATCCAAGCACACCAATGTCATTTTTTTCCTTAACTGCCACAGAGCTGAACTTTTAAGTGACCATCCCCTGCTTGTGTGTGTCAGCATGAACCATTACCAGAGCCAGCCCCTCTGTGTGCTGCCTTTATATTACACAGTGAAACCTCTGAGTTTTATTTCTTCACCTGATGGTGTTCCTGTCTTCCAGAAATCCATTCCAAAGACATAGTGGAGCAGCTCGCAAACAGAGGGAGAGAGCAGATTTTGTTCGGGAATGTTTTCTGTCTCATACACGTTAACCACACAGGAAAGACAGAGCACTGCCCGATTTTATAAATAATAGATAATGCCTCAGTTTTGGAAAGGAGGCACAAATGGTATGGTAATTTTCTGACATATGAAGTACTCTGGCAAGGTGCCCCGATAGATTAATACCCTAACTGGTGAAATCGTGCTTAAATCAATCATTGGCAGGGCCTTGTTTGTGCCCTTGTGGATATAGAGCTCACATTGGAGGAAAATCTATAGCTGTGAGGGAGCATGGGGTCAATGATGTTGTTCTCAACAAAGTGTAATGCACTCATTTGTCTGCCTCACGGGTGGCACATTTGCCCGGCAAATAAAATAGAATGCTTCCTGACCATGGTAGTACATCTGATAAAATTAGCTCTGGAACAAGGGCAGGGCCACCTTTGTAATCCCAGATAGTGGTCTGTCTTTCCAGTGCACTTTCAAACTTTTTGGGACACTCTGTGCCCTGCCCTAAATCCATACACTTGTCTTAAGTGAAATGAGCCGTGTCACTTCGGATCGGTGCAGCGCTATCAGCCGCGAGTTAGAAAACAGCCACACACACACACAAGCACACACATTACTTGGGAAAAAAAAAAGTTTTACAACTTTCATGTGTCATCTAAAGAATGGAGAATTCACAATACCCTGTAATTCACTTTTGCTTTAACATATTAGCATTCAAAGTCATCTTTAGATGTTGGATATCAGTGTTGTAATAATGTAAGACTGATACATATTCTAATCAAACACCATACAGCATTGATAAATGCAGTATCTTGATGGAACCCTTACCTGAACTATGACATTCTTCTAATCTCACCATAGTTGACTTCCGTCACTCTGAACATGCAGATTGCACGACAAGTCACCGTCTCTTTAGAGCACGAGGCTTCAGCAGTTCCCTGGGAAGTGATGCACATCCAAATGATTGTGCGAGCTCTGATTGATTGCTATACAGAGATATTCAGCTGCGGGGATTGGAGTGGAGGCTGCGAGAGATTACTTTGTGTTTGAGAGGCAATCTGATGCCATATACATAATCACTTTATCAAAAGGATGGATTTCATCAGTCAGAGGAGTGGTCAGGTGGAGCAGTCTGAGAGCCAATGTCTAATCCATTTACTCAAATTACAGAGTTTCAAAGATTACGTTGTTTGTATCACAGCAAAGTGTTTTTGTGCCACAGCATAATATATACTTTGACAGTGACGGTATGTTGAATTTACACTTGTTTTCACATGAATCTCTGTTTTTTTTTTCTCACTAATTACAAATTTTTAAAGCGTTAACTTGGGAATAGGTTCAAAACATGGAACAAACAGTTCCAGATCGTTTGGTATCATTCAATCTTTTAATTAAAAACAATTTGGGATGTGTGCAAAACAATTTCCAATCAGAGCATCCAACATTGAGATGTCTGAAGATAACACTGCCACCGAGGTGAGCACAGAGCTGCCTTTGTATGTCCTTTTGTCTGCACTCACTTTCTACTACTTCTCTCACGCTAGTAACTGCTGAGAAATGTTTAATTAATTACTAAATTAGTTGTAGTTTATATAAAGGCAGGGATAAGAGAGATAGAGATTTGATAAACAAGACAGATAAGAGCGGTGGATAAGGACTAAAGATTTATGTATATGCTGAGATGGTGACTGTGTGTCTTATCTAAGGAATGCAGGGTTGTAAAGTAATCAACAATGATTCACTGTGGGTAAAATTAGAGGCCTTTATCTGCATGAAATGGTGCAGATTAATGGGGATAAATGGTGTGCTGATGAGGTAAGAACAGTTCAGTAATTACAATCAGTCTAAATAAATACGCTTAAAGGACTCCGGAGTCAGAGTCGATGCAGTCCAAGTTTGAGCCCGTCTTAACCATATAGAAATATTGGGCAAACTGTAATGGTTGAATATATTTCTGATACCCTCCTGGGACCAGAATTGAACTGTCAGATGTGGAAACCACACGTCAGTTCCTCCTTATTTATTTATTTTGAATGTCCCTCCGGTTGGGGCTAGTTGATTTTCAGCTAAGTTATTGGTTTGTTTGAAACCCATTTCCACACTTGGAATGAGTGCGCTTGGTAGCAGATGCTTCAATTTCAGGCCCGTGGCAGAAGCACACACATGCACGGAAACACTCAAATACAGACACACACACGCTGAGACATACATGTACATCCTGGACTGAAACTGCGCTTCCATCAGTTTTGCCTTGTCTGTCGTATAGATATCGATTTACAGAGCAGTTATGGTCTGGCTCTGAAGCCACCTCTGGAGTTTTATAGGAGCATGATAAACATCATCAATCTCTTTGTACAGCCTTCAAAAGGTGGCAGATGGTTCATAGCCCTTTAATCAATTGAGATTCCGTGGTCCAACACACCCCATGTAATGGTGCTTATGCTACTTTGGCCTACTGTTGTGTGAGTTCATGCTGTTACAGTCAATGTTGTGCACCTGTTAGTTTCAACATCATCCAAACACATTTTCCGGTCATCTAATACGAAAATATGAGTCTGTTTTAAAACCATAGCTTTGATATTGCTTTGTTGCTATCAGCCTGTTCACTGATGATTGATCTCCAGAGGCTGCTACTCATATAAAGACCAACACTGTAAGTACAACCATTTGTCAAAAGGAAGCATTTATGGGGTTTGTTAGGGATTGGTCTCATGCCAACAGAATAATCTAACATTTACACAGGAAACATTACATTATTGTCTTTGTTCTAACAATAAGATGCAACATAATTGCTGACAGGATGCATATCAGGTGCAACTGTAATTGGAGTGATTGCTGTATTGTTAATATCAGTGGAGTTTTCCAGGAAGTGGTTGTGGAGTTCAGGATGGCATGCAGAGTTTGTGAGAGTCACGCCAGAGACCAGACCATGCACCTCCCCTTACATCTAGTGTTGTGAGAGGCTAAACATAACCAATGGGCGGTGGTGCAGGTTGTTTTCTATGAGCTCCAGCTATTATTGTATTTACCATATAAGAGTTTATGACATGCCCTCCGAGCAGCACTACTTTGTTTACTGTGGTAAAAACCCACCACAGAGTTTTTGCAGAACTAATCACTCATGATGCTGCTGCTGCTGTAATTTCCAATGGAGGCTTGAGTGGTCTTTTGTGTTTTGTGTTTTGTGTGTTTACTTGCTGTGACACTATAGGCTACCATGCAGTCTGAGGTACTATGCATGCTTATATAGGGAATCCCTGTACTTGTGAAGGCTGTACTGTTTTTCACATGATTGTACCCTATGTCGGTTCTTCAAAGGAAAAAAAAAAAAAAAAACACACACAATTTGAGGTGAATCTGTGGCTGTCAGCCTTCTATCACACCTGAGTTCCTGTTTGTCCTTCAATGCCTGTTTAGGTCTTTCATCGTGGACCAAAGTGGTGCATGAACTGACATACCAGCTCTGACATTGCTAGATACAGAATTGTGTTATCTAGCATATATTGTGTACTGAAACCTTGAAGGTTCCCCTGGTAACAGTCCCATCATGATTCCTGTGATTTCTATGGGAAATCCTGTGACTCCACCCATTGAGATTAAACTCATCTAATTACTATATTTACATTGCGGCAGGGTGCTTCCTCCCACATGGCCCCTTAACACAGCTAATATTACAATTTTACAAATGTCAATCATGGTTCCAGGATACCATTACAGAGCCAGATAATAATGATCTGTTTTTCATTCAACAAATTGAATAAATATTGTGTGACAAGCTCTGCATGATAGATCAATATTGTGTGATGTGTTATTAAAAAGTAACTGGAGATACTGAAGTTGAATCGTAAATTAGAAACAGTGCAGTCTCAATAGGCCAGTGGACTCAGACTTTTCATTAATTTCCTTCAGATCACATAGGTCACCATCTATTAAAACCAAAATGATTATCTAATATTATATTGATGAAATGAGGAGACATGAATCACAGCACATATAAGTCACTTTCTATAGATTTGCAATTAGACACGCAGTTAGTGCAGATTTTAGTGCAGATTCATAAGTGGAAAAAAAAAAATGATGTGAACATTAATTGTTTTGATGATGTTAGGGTGAGCCAGAAGCACATTTGGACTGAAATATTAATCTGTGTTTTTAGATAGAACATACCATAGGACTCTTTGAGTGCTGTTCTGCCTACCTGTAGTCGGTCCTCTGCATTAATGACCTCCAGAATAATTTAAGAAACCACTTACTGGGAGGCAGTGAGCTTTCTGGTAGAGATCCCCTCATTAAAGAAGCCCCAGAGAAGACGGCCAATTTGGCTGCAGAAGGTCTGGCAGCACTGTGACAGCGAAACAGAGATGCACAGAGTGATGCCACTGTAGCATGTGGAGACTCTAAAGTTAATGGATGAAGGAAGATGCATGTGCTGTCATGCAGCCATACAGCACATCTTGCATTTGCTTGGAAAATCAATGATGCTTTGTGATTATGAAAAGTCAGTCTTATTGACTACTAAGTGTATCAAAGTCTTAATTTAGACACTGGCTTTCTGTGTTACACAACTAAAGTAGGCTTTGTTAGCCAGTCAGCTTTCACAGTATCAAGTCAGAGTATGTCTCCTTCATCCTCCACCAGGATTTCCCCAGCATCAAAACACACAACCCCACCTACATGTGCTACCGGTAGGGAAAGTGGGACCTGTATTTGGAGGATGGGACTGTTTAACTAGCAGCCTTGAAGAAGACGCTTGGCTGTGAGTGGCCCCTAAGGTGTGTGGGCTGTGGAGAGGCACTAATATCTTAGCTGCTATAACAAAGGTGTAAGTCAGAGTAAGAATTAAAGACAAACTCGTGTGTATGTAAAAGTGAGGCTAGAACAAAAGGTAAATTGAATATGTGTTACAGAGGTGTCCTCTTCCAAATTGTCTTAAATCCAGTGCTGAAAGAAAAAAAAAATCACTGGTGTTGATGGAGCTTGAGAGGATCTGCCAAGAAGAATGGGATAAACTGCCCAAATCCAGCTGTGCAAAGCTTGTAGAGACTTGACTGCCAAGGGCCTTCACATAGTAATCAACAGAACATTTGAGTTTGTAAATAAGGCATCTCAGTTTTCGATTTTAATAGATTTCCACAAATGTTCATGCATTCACTTTGTCATTATGGGTTATTATATCTTACAACACAACACAGCACGGTGTGGGCAGCTGAGCCTGATAATCACAAGTACACCCACAGTAACATGTTGACCTCGTATAGAGCAAATATCCATCAGGACGAGTGTGTCACTGCCACTGCACTGTGTGTCTCCTCACTTAAAGTGCCGACCACCTCCGTCTTCTCACCATGTGTGCCATGACACGCTTCTGAGTAATCTCTATGAGACATCAGCTATAACACTAGACACAAGGCTTCATCCTCCCATCTGTTGCAGTGATGTATCTGAACATTATGTACACCAAGGCCTGCAAGTGTTAATCTATGTCAGTTAAAATACATACATAATCTTAATTACAGCGAGGAGCTGTTTCGGTTCCTTTTTCTTTAATATGGTGTTCATAAGTAATTAGCATGGGGGGGGGGGGGGTAACAATACAATATATGATACAATACAATATATACATCTATATACACCTACATATATATATATATATATGTATCAGTGATCATTCACTGATGGTGAGGAAATGCATTCATGACCAATATCATTTTCTACCAGTTGGAATCGAACCCACAGCGTACCATGGCCTCCTAATACTGGCGGCTGTTCTACCAACTGAGTTATACGACACACACAAGTTTTCCACTCTTGTTGGATACATTGTGAGTTGGATCACCATTTTATATGGATACATCTGAAAATAGAGAACAAAATTATATATATTTCATTATAGATCTGTATTTCTTCAAATGATTCATGTAAAAAAAAAAATGAGACATTGTCGTCAACCGTGTATTAGGAAAGTAGCCACAACAACACTGTTTTATTCATTTATTTTTCATTTAGAGTGTTGAATGAATCCTTGCAGTCTATCCATTGAAGAGTTCTTTATCAGGGTACTTATTACTGCTAATAATGATGTTTTCATCACTGTTCATCATCATTTCATCATCAACATTCAACTTTGTATTGGCATAGCTAAATTATGAAGATATATTTTATTTATCTGTCTTATTTGTCTGCCTTTGTTATGTTGATTTCTTAATCTGGAGTGGAGATGAAGACGTCTCCTCCGATACCAAAAACTGGGAGACTGCTAATGAATCCAGTGGGAATATTTCTCTCTCTCTTTTCTATTTTCTTTTCTTTTTTTTGTTTGTAATACACTATTTCTTCGCCTTTCCATGCTTTGTTTTCCTTTGTTCAGCATGATGGAAAATAGATACATGACTTGAACGTATCAGTTTCTCTAATATTCCATCCCTGTTGCCACAGACTGCATGTCTGGAGAATGCTGAAATGAACTGCAAGCACTCAGCTGGTGTCTAATCAAAGACAATGGAAGCCAGGTTCACACCAGTATAGAATGATAGCTAAGTGCAAGTGGTGAAAACAGCAGCGTGAGTATTTGTATTCTTTTCTGCTGGGATAATTTCTCTATCCTGAGCCTTTCCAATTTTTAAATTTTTTTTTTTTTTATTTATTTTTTCATCTAAGCTCGTGCCATGTTACCTGATAACACAACATGCTGTGTTGTATAGTGAGAAAGTAGCATACAGGTGTGCACACCGTTCATTTCATTTCTTTTGTTATAAGGATGGTGCACATTCATCAACAATCCCAGTGATTGCCAACTGGCTGGGTTTCAGCTGCAGTCCTGGCAAGAAGTTCTGACTCGTGGAGCTCTCTCCATCCCATTTGATAGTAGCATTTACACTTGCATTGACAGTGGGTGGAGGTGTCTTGTGAAGCCTATGGAGGTATTAAAAGCCAGAAAATGACAAGCACCTGGGCCCAGCAATGGTTCATTGACACTGATGATCCTCACCTTTATCTCTACACTATCAAAGTTTATGGTAATTTAAAGCCAAGTGTGCTCACATCTAACTTGCCTTCTCTCTCAAAGGCGTTTTCTATATGAAATCTAATTTGCCGTGTGTGCAGAACTACAAAAGAACAGATAATATGCTTGCTATCTGACATTGTGATAAAATATGATTTTAATGCATGAATATATCAATTAGCTATGTTTTAGTCCACATTACCAGGATGGCATTGCGGCGATGGATACAAGCATGCATAATTAATTCCATGTTACACTGAATGGTTACACAAATTCACTTGAGCAAATGTGTATGGTCTGATGGAAATTCATTCTGCCATTTAATCTGCTGTTGCTGATCCTCCAGTGGAATGAGAGAAAATGATGTGTACATACAGAACGACACAAAGGCTCGCCTGTGCTGGCCTCACTCTGCCAGGCTTCCCGTCATCAATCTTACTGTGGATGGCTCACAGGGAGCCAGCTGGGTCTGTTTTGAGGCTGTGATGCTTGACAGCTTAAATAGAACAGCAGGCATGATGTCCACTCAGTGACAGAATAAACGGCATTTTCAGGCGAGCCGCGGAAAGACACATCTCAGTTTTACTTCTATGTCTGTGAAAGCTCAAGTGCAAGGTCTGGTATTAACTTATACACCAGGGTTGAATAGGTCTTTGATTGACCGGAGGATAAGTTCGCAGGGAGGGGACAGGGGCGGGCTGGCAGGATGCACCGGCGGGGGAAATGATGGCCTTTTGCCTTCAGCCTCACTGCCTCTTGAGTTTTTGTCGTTTCTCTCCTCTTCTCTGTCTCTTTTCTTTGAAGCTGTTTCGCTTTGGATGTGTTGACAACTTACAAGTCTTGTGTTGCTTAGAGCTGTTTTATTCTTCTTTGTGTCGACATCAGAGTTCAAGTATCGGTAACAGCTCATCAGTAAGCTAATTATTTCCCTTTACTTTAACAACCTTTCATAGTGTGGAGGATTGGGTGATTTATGAGATGCTGCAGCAGCTTTGCTTCTGGCATGGGAAAAAGGATGGTCTGCATTGTGCAGCACCAGAAATCTGTATTTCCCTCTGTTATTTCCCTCAGCAAAGAGAAGCGAGCATTAAAACGAAAGCGACTGTTAAGTCTCCAGCCAGATGCTGAACGTCCTGAGCCTCACACGTGGTGAACTCAGCAGCAGCCCCTAATCCAAACCTTAACCGAGCCCAGAGGAGGAGCTGCTTCTGAAATCCCGAGGCAGAGCTGAATAGATTTTCTAAGAAGCGAACGTCCGCCGCAGATTTCTCATTATTCAATTTAAAGAGATGTTTAAAATATCCTTTTTTATCAAACTACCCTGTTACATGACAGCAAAGGGTTTTGGGCTGTGTGTAACATTTCCTGTCTAATACGAAGCGAGGGATCTCAATCACACTCTGCCAATCCAGGTGTGAGAGAGAGAGGGGGAGCACACTGTGATGATAGATAACAAGAATCTGGAGGGAGGATGGGCTGAGCGTCAGGTGCACTATTCTCTGACATTGTTATTGCACAATGATAAGCTGTTACACAGGGCAGAGGGGAATTTGACTGCAGGCGGAATCTGGGCCATGTGTAGGAATCATCTTCAATTTGTAGCCTCCCAGATTGCCCATGGGGGACAGGAAATAGTCGCTCCATCCACTATTATGGCCTGGCTTGTAATTAAAGGAAAACTGGATGCTGGGTTTGCAGACTCCTTCTAAATCCTTCTAAATGCAGGTGCGATCAGTGTGTGTGTGTGTGTGTGTGTGACAGACACAAGCAAAAATGCAGGCCGGTGAATGGATGTGTGTGAGACGTGTTGCAGTTAAAAGGATTTCTGTGTGTGCACATGTTTACGTCCAGTCTATGGGGAAGAAAACCATTGTGTGATGGGACGGCAGGCTCACTGGTGCCAGGGTGCATTCAAAAGTTGATTATGTTTTTGGCTCAATATTGCCGACAATTATAAAGTCGTTCTGCTTTGGAAGAATTTCTACTCGAGAGCCAATGTGTTTGCTTTCACCGTGCAGAATCTGCCAGTTTTACCCCAATAGCCAAACAGAGAAAAGGCTTTTTTTTCTGAGCAAAAAAAAAAAAAAAAAACAGACGCTCACAAACATTTGTGATACATTCTGCATTGTGCATGTCCTTTCACAATACTCTCTCCCAAAACATTTTAACCTTGCTTGATGGCCCCAGAGCTTCAGGTTGTCAGCATCAAACACACAAAACATCCTGGTTTTAAAAAACACCGAAGGAAAGATGGGACATTTCGGCTCCAAACAGCTCATTCTTTCTTGGCTGTCTGAAAATCTGAAGGACTGAAATCAAAACATTTGCTCCAGACCAAATGCGAAATGAACTCCATCCTCCACACAGCAGCTGTTAAAGCCTCTTTTCATATATATATATATATATATATATATATATATATACATGGAACAGAGCCTGTGCGCCAAGCTTAGGTCCAGCAAATTATTTCTTAAGAGAAAACCATTAACATTGAAAAGATGGAGGACATGCAAAGGGAGTGTTATGGTGAAAACATGTCGCAGAGGCATGTGTAATACTGATACGCACTATTCAAACTGTGGTTGACTCTCACATTGCATTGCATCACATTTAAAAAGGTCAGCTCCCAGTGATCAGTGTGCTCAGTGTTTCACACCCGCTAATATCATTTGGTTTACTCACAGCTTTGCCCTTTTCCAGTCTTGACAAAGAGCTGGCAGTGAAGCAGACCTCATGTCACCTGTTTAATTGCACCGATTGCACTTGAATGCATCATAAAGAGGATACATTACGATGGTATAATATGTTCACAGCGCTGCGAATGCGATTCAGTTTGTGAAACGGACTCACTCTTTTTTAAAAATAGACTGTCCCACCCGTGGGACACCTTGACCTCAGAGTTTTGGACTGCGCTGGTCTCAGTCTTCAGTCAACCTTGAGAAATGACACATTGCTTGAAAGCTTCATCTGTCTGTGCAAAACATTTAGCTATTGACAAAGATTTCTTTTGATTTGTTTCTTCTTTTATTTTCTGCATAAGAATTAAATTTCTACCATGTTTGTGCTCATGCAACCTCGCCTCAGTATCTCTTAAATTAATTCTGCTGGTGTGGTTGTAGCATGTAATGAGTTCCCTTTCAGAGGAGAAAGGGGTTATGAATGTAATACAAAGGTTACCCTTTCATTTGGGTTAGCCTACATTATTTTCAGGCTTGCCACAGATATCATGTCTCTGCTACAAGGTTAAAGAAGAAGGAAACAAGGTGGTGCAGTGGTTAGCACTCCTGCCTCTGCCTCGCAGTCAGAAAGGTCTGGCTTTAACCAGCCTGTGTGGAGTCTGCTTTTTTGTCCTCACGTGCCTGCCTGGATCTCCCACACTTCCTCCGTCTGGACAGGTCGATTGGTGGCATTGAAGGTGTGAGTGTGAATGGTTGTTTGTCTCTTCGGTGGTAGCCCTGACTGGCAACCTATCCAGGGTGTCCTCTTGCTCGGTGTCAGTAGTGACTGGCATCGATAAACCTGCTCATAAACCATTATCACTTCAGAGTAGGTCACGATGCAGTTTTTTTTCTTATTTTTTTCCCCCCAAAAAACACAGAAGGTCAGATAATTTGAAGATCAATATTCAGACGTTTAGTGAGGTTCATCCTCAGAACAGTTTCAGCTGCTTCCACCAGATCTGTTGTTCATTGCTGCGTGAAGCCTGACTGATGCACAGCTGTTATTTTTACCTGAGGATCTGATACTGAAGACTTGCACCCCAGTGCTTTGACAGTAGATAAGGAACAGATGAGCTGAAGTTAGGGACCATCTCAAAAGTGTCACCCAGTCTTTTTTGTTAAAAGCTTTCTCTCTCTCTTAACTTTTTTCCCTCCCCTTACTTACGCCAGCCTACGTTATTTCTGGTCAGGTCCATCTCCAATTATATAAAGAACATCTGTGCATATAGAATAATTGTGTCCTTGACTGTTGCTTTTATTGTTCATTTCCACACAGACCATAAATAGTCATTCAACTTATTAGTTAAAACTGGATATCACTAAGTTATTATTTGTTACACAAATTAAAGATATGATTAAGTTAGTATTTTTCTGTCCTTCAAATATTATTTTAACTGATAATATTCTCCATGTCTGACTTGAGCAGCAACCAGCTGTAGTACAGTGCCTTAATGCCTTGAATTCTGCACATTTTCTAGGTACCATGCACTTTTGAGTCTTGCAAAGCTTATTAATATTAACAGGCACCAATAATCTGCAACTGCAGACGGGGCTGCTTTTGGATTTTTTTGTAATAAATGTTTCTCTTCGGCTCAGAATCCAAAAACCAGTGGTAAAAAGCTCCACTCTGACTTTTCACTGCCAACTGAGTGGATCTGAATTAACTCCTAATTATATAACATTCTCCGTGTTGTTGGAGATTTTGAAAAACATACTTTTGCAATACGTTTATCCGTCCAACAGTCTGACTGACTCAGTGGAGGAGTTAGATTTTTTTGCAGTTATATAAACAGGATGAAGTCATAGGGTAACTTTGTTCTTGGGGACTGGTTGTTTGTCAGACTCCCTTCGTGATGCAGTGTGGGTAGGTAACCCTCAGACATCTTCATGCTTTAACAGCATGAAACCCTCATGAATTCTTGTGACACTTTGACTCTTTCTTCCACTTCCATCTAGATGCTCAGTTGAGTGCTCCCTCACTATATACATGTTTGATTGGACTGCAGTCTGATCTTGTTAACTGTTGCGGAGACCTCTAAGTCATGGCAGTGTTTGCTTATCACCTCCTCTTAATACGAGTGAAAGCAGTTTTATACAATGTCCCCCTCAGAAAGCACACATAAATATAAGTTGAATGGCAGTGAATCATTCTGCAGCAGCTCCTATGGCAAAAATGAGGCAGTGTGGGTTAAAGTAAAGAGGGGCAGGGGCTTTATTGATCGTTGTTAGTGCACTTGTTTTCTTTTGTGAGTAGATTCAGATTGCTAGTTCACAGCAGGAAAGCCAGGTTTGCACGAAGCTGCAGTTGCACAAGAAGAGTTTGATAAATTCTCATCAAGTGTTTGGAAACTGTCCGCTACATGGGAGGTTGGGGTTGAGGGTTGAAGGTGGGGGGATGGCTTGTGCTTGGCTGTTTTGGATGAAAGTCTGTGTGTGTGTGTGTGTGTGAAGGAGGAGAACTGACGGTAAAGAAAATGAGAAGTGTTCTTTGACAGTGAGCTCGCTCATTGTGGGGTATGCAGCTGTCTTCGGCTTATTTATTTTACACTGTAAAATGGAGCATTGTCAGGTTTCTGGCATGACTTGCAGAGGAAAGAGGCTTTCCTCTCATAACACATCTTGCCCGATGGTTGAACACCACTGTAAGTGAATGAAACATATGGTTAGTTGCTGCTGCTGCTGCTGCTACTTAGCAGTTAATTGCTTAGTTGCTTGAGGTTCAGGCTTGATTATTGAGCAGACAGTGGGTTTACATTATGTGGCACATCCTGGTTGTTAACAAATTAAAAGTCCTACAGGATTATCCTCTATGTAATGTTCATAGATTAGCTGAAAATCATTGGTAATTGATGATAGGAAGTTGTTTGCTTTCCTTTGCTGACAGAGTCATAATCTCAACTCAACAGCTCAGTTGGTCCAGTGTTATTAGAGGAGACATTGTCTAGACAACCACACCATTAAAGTTAGTTTTGACATGCTTTTGAACAACATATGTCAATTAGAGCAACTTTGTCCAGGGTCATTTGGACCCAGCCTCTGCTGACTTTAACTAACACTGTACACACTCACACACAGCTCAGCTGCAGTTTCAGATAATGAGAACTGGAAACATCACTCATCTGAAAACTTAAAACTGTCTCGTCTGTCTGAAGTCTTCAATTAGAGTTTGATGCTTTAGAAAGCAAAAAGGGCACAAATCTGTGTGCAGTAGGTTGCTTCACCAATTAAAGATGCAAGTAACTTTATTATCTTCCTTTTTTTTTTTTTTTCCCCACAATGTGCAGGCTCTTCCACATCATGTGCTGTCTTGTCATGTCACCATGTGTGTGTGTGTGGGTGGAACGAGGAGCCTAATGGGTCACGCTGAGAGTTTCCTGGCAATTAGCCCGTCATTCACAGATTGATTTGTCTGTAAAATGGAGGTCATGTTGTGAGGCGTTGAGACGTCTCGGCCCGCAGCCTGGAGCCCGGAGCAGTGGTCTTCTGCTGTTCGTCGTCTCTGCTTGAACTCATATGCTTTGGCAGCCACAGTTATTCTTTTGATGGGTTATTAACTGTCTGCCTCTCATCCCCCAGTGTGCACGTGTCTGCATGTGCACGTCTCGAATATCTTGTTACTCCCCTTCTCCCCTTGTTAAACCAAAACGCAAATGTAGCTGCTTGATATACAGTAGTGAGAATGGAAGCTTCTTTCAGAGAGAAAGTGCATGTTTTATCTCCTGTCATATAGGAATTAACAGCACAGTATAAAATATATTGTAAATACATGTGCTATATTTTAATTTTTCCTCAATCAGAATTAAAGGTTAACTCGATACCAATCTTTGTTAAGCCTTTGGGACTGAACACAATCTTAGTTCAGTGTCTTATTTAATGCTTTTAAGTATTAGATCTAACATTATCACTGGTAAAAATCATTCTGAAGGCTTTTCATCATGCTGCTAATTCCTGTTTTAAAGACAAATGACATACAGATTAAGGGTCAAATAAGAAATACTCTGACGTGTGTGTGTGTGTGTGTGTGTGTGTGTGTGTGTGTGTGCATGTGTCTCTTCAGATGCAGGAGGAATTAGTGAAGTGTTAAGATCCTGATTGGCAGCAGCCGACGTTTCTTTACAAAATAAGCATCTGGTGAAACGCTGGACTTGAAACAGGCAAATGAAAGCAGATGAATCAGACAAGGAAGCATCCAACCGAGCGGAGGCTGCCAATGTCTAACCGGTGCACAGGCAATCTGCAAATCCCCTCCCAGACCTGCCCGCTCCACTCTCTCTCTCCTGTTAATTATAATTAATTACTCATACTCATGGCACATGATGATTGAGTGTTTTTTCATTAACACATCTGAAGGTGCAGTTGACACTGTTTAGGTGGGACGTCTAGGTGTGTCAGCCCACATGATGGATATGCTGCAGCAGGCCTTAGTTTCTATTCTAGTAGGATCTAGGACCAGACTACATCCAGCACCCCCTTTGTCACTTTCTAAACATGTTGATACATTTGTACATGTAGTATGACTGTACCATAGAAAGAAGTGAAAGGCTAGAAATAAAGCTATCTGCACTAATGCTGTTTAAAGCTAGCACCTTTGTGGTGATTTGGACCTCTCGAACGGTGGGGCAAATCCTTGTGGGCTGTCTTGTCATTGTGCTGATGGACTGTCAAAGATGATCCTGATTCTCAAATTAATGCTGGCAGTGGATCTCTTAGTTGCAACACGATGAAAGGACCGGCTTGCACATGACGGCTGTTATGCAGCCAGCGGTTCTACCTCCAGAACATATCATGCCTGCCGTCACTTTCCACCAGTGATTGCGGGAAAATGAAAACTGTGGCACAAGCTGAAGCCCAAGCCCCTGATGCCCTGGGCTGGGATTTGCTGCAAGTTATCAGACGCTGTCCGTAGTAATTCAGATTGATGAAAGATAAGGAAAACTGATTGTATGGGATGATGGACAGCTGTATCACAGATAAATCTGGCTATCTCCGACCCAGCCGAATTGACAATTGTGAGTGCAGAGAGGCTTCTATTTCAGACTCTGGTAGTTATTCTGCCTCCGTCATGCATGTTAGTGAGATGTCAACTGAGAGCTGAAACTCCCAGTGCACTGCCATGCAAGCAAAGATATGTGTGAAATGATGTGAAAATTTCCAGTCCAAGTAACAGAATTGATATAAGTCTAAACAACACAGAGGTCTGCTTCATCTTATGAATATGCCTGCAAAACCACTGCACAAAGCTCTA
The DNA here is from genome assembly GCA_021432705.1 of Caranx ignobilis. NCBI lineage: Eukaryota > Metazoa > Chordata > Actinopteri > Carangiformes > Carangidae > Caranx > Caranx ignobilis. Next base: position 4,208,842 of record MU269980.1, read on the forward strand.
CAGCATGATTTTGCAAGGATATGTAATGGATCAGATCAAAGTCAAACTGTGCTTAACTTGATCATTTCCAAACACTTTCACTCTTTGATTTCATTTAGAATGATGACTATTCATTTTTATTCCCAGTCCCTGTTTCTCAAGGCAGCCCTGTTTTCACCCTCTATACATAAATAGTTCTGAATTAGACATTCTCTGAAAGGATGTCTGATACGATAGAAATGCTTGTATTGCTTTGACTTTGTGAGAGAGAGAGTGTGTGTGTGTGTGTGTGTGTGTGTGTGTGTGTGTGTGTGTGATGAGAGCAAAATCCTGGAGACACCTACTGAGACAGAAACTACCACAGAGGTGGTTTTGAGTTCTATGGCAGATGTTTGTCATTCTGCAGATGGATTTTATCACCATGACAACATCACAACCTACAAGCTACAGTCATGAAACTTTATAGGGGTGAAGCTGATATCAAAATGAAGGGTGACTTTGAAGATAAGTATGGCCTAACCCTTGAGTGCAGAGCAGTCATGGTTCAGAACCTCAACATGTTGATTGGTGCAGTGTATGGTGTGATCCAGACAGTATACTCTTACTTTACTCTGAGTGAGGATGAAGCAGCTATATTTATTTAGACAGTGCAGGCACTAGTGACTGCTCAGAGACTGATCTGTCAAATCAGGTAACCATCTAACACTCTAAAAAAACACGGTTATCTTCCCAAATATTAGGTAACTGATTCTTTCCAGTATGGTAATATGTCAGTCATGTTTCTACACACACTCACTCAACAGTGGAGCAGCACCAGCATTCGGCCCCTTCTCTCTACTTGACATGCTTCAGCGTTTGTCAGTGGGACAGGGTCAAGCCCACAGAGATAGCATAAATGCTATATTATATATATTGTATTTACTGTGCAAGGTATGGGTGTGGCATTCTGTAATGCAATATGGATGCTGATATGAATTTGCAATATGGATGTGCAGGTATTTGGCATTTTTTATTTGTGGTTGTTAGTGCAAAGTAGTATCACAGTAAAGTGGCTGGTGCCAATAGTCTGGGGGGGATGTTCACAGTAATGGTGTCATAGTCCAGAGTGTGGGGGCAGAGGGCAGGCAGTCTCCTCCCAGACGGCAGGGGACTGAAGAGGCACTGTGACGGGTGGGTGGAGTCACCTGCGATGCAGAGTACTATACGGACCAAGCGTGTGTTGTAGATGTCCTGAAGGAGGGGGCACCAATGACCTTCTCAGCTGCTCTCACCATGCGATGCAGCATCATTCGGCAGGAATCAGTACAATCTCAGGAAGTAGAGGCGGAAGTAGAGGCACTGATGAGCTTCCTTTGCCAGTGATGCAGTGCTGATGTTCCAGGAGAGGTCCTCTGTGACGTGCACACCCACTTGGTTTTACTTACTCTCTCCACAACAGCATCATTGGTGATCAGTGGAGTAGTGGCTCTCCTGAAGTTGGCAACAAAACTTAGACATCAAGATATACATTAACCTGCTGCTTTAAAATGTGTTGCAACCAGGTAACATCAAATGGGAGAGAATGCTGCTCTGAGATCAGCTGTCACTTCCACCTCTGTATTTTTCTACTTGATGTTTAGCTTTAGTTTCAAATTTTTCTTTATATTTCAGGTTGAAGTCTTCAGCAGTAAACAAGTGTACTCCTCGTAATGCAAACCTGCATTGATGATTACATGAAGATTCAAGCTACTAACAGAGTGCAGATGTAAAGCACAGCAGGGTGATGCTTCTGTCAGCAAAGAACAGGAAACCATGGCTGCAATTCACAGGGCAAAACTGGACAATACAAAACAACAGAAAGGCATTAAACCAGGCAGGCCTGGTTTGATGAGTCCTGATTTCAGCTGAGACATTTGGATCATATTATCAGAATTTGGCATACACAATAAAGCATGGATCATCCTGCCTTGTATCAGCAGTTCAGGCTTGTGTTGTAATGGTGTGTTTTCTTGGCCCCCATAGCACAGATTGAGCATCATCTAAAGGCCACAGCCTACCTGAGTACTGTTACTGCCCATGTCTGTCCCTTTATGACCTCTTGATGGCTACTTCCAGCAGGATAACGTACCACTTCAAAAGCTCAAATCGGCTCAAACTGTTTTCTTGAACAGGGGAGTGAGTTCATTGGACTCTCAATCCAATAGAGCAGCTTTGGGATGAGGTGGTTGAATGAAAGATTCAAAACGAAGAGGTGCAGCTATAAGAAATCTGCAGCATGATGCTGTCACTGTCAATATAAACCAAAACCTCTGAGGAATGGTTATAGTTCCTTACTAAATATATATAATGAAGAATTAAGGCAGTTCTGAAGGCAAACAGGCCCCAGCAAGGTGTACCAAATACAGGGTATTAGTAACGACGTATTAGTAAAAGATGCCACCCAACAATCAATTTACCCCACTCGTCTGTCTGTCTGAAGCTTTCACCGCTGCCTGTGCCAATATGTCACAAGCAGGTAACGTATTCATTCATCAAACTACTGTCACCCTGTGGTCTGAGCATGCTCAGTGAACATCCACCTCACATTTAGCTGCTCCCCTGAAATGCAGCTTTGAGTTTTTTTCAGAATAAACTGCATTCCTTATGTTCATACTGTAGCAATGGAAGGATATGTCTTGCAGTGCAGAGGTATTACTTTTTTTATGGGTTTTTAATAGTTTCAGTGCAGTTATGTTTTGCGTTGTGGCAGAGACCTTATGGTGTGGCTGCAAACAGTGCAATGGTTGTTGGCTGGATCAGGCTGTTATTACATGTAGAGACATTTAGGTGATGCTATATTGTTACTTTGTCATTGTCACCTGTAGCACTGGTGGTGTATATTTATTGATACATATCTGTGACATCTGCATAAATGGGAAAGTCAGGTGAAAGCCTGGGGATAGGCTGCATGCTTCATCTGTGTGTGTGTGTGTGTGTGTGTGTGTGTGTGTGTCAGACAGATGGGCTGTGGGATATTGATCCATAATATGCATTTGATAAGTTAGTGCCTCCAGTCAACCCTGTCTGCCAGGATTTACATTTATATACAACTAAACTGCACCAGTAAGTACATTTAGCTGGAAATGCAATATCTGGTTGAATCATCAGAGGCATTGGCTGGTTTTTGCTTTTCATAAATAAAACCACACATGTGTTAAAGGCAGTGGAGTTGCATAGCAGGTGGTCAGGGTGAATGCTGAGTAAGTGCACAACTGTTGCCACAGCCCTGTGTGTGGTTTACACATACAAAAGAACAGAGGTTAAAGTCACAGCAACCATCCTCTGTATGGATCCACTTGCCCCCTGGCTAGCCCAGCATTCATTAGAAGCAATACAACCCACAGGCCAGTGTGTGTGAAGGGGTTAAACCAGCAGATGAAAAATCTAAATGATGCTGAAATCACTGATTGGCTGTTGCTCTGCAAGATCTGATAGTTTGGTGGAAAACAACCCTGTTGTCTGTGAACGGTTTACTTATAAATTCAGTGTCAGTGTTTCATGTAGACTGGAATATTTAGGGCCCGAGCGACGACAGGCGTCGGCGAGGACCCTATTGTAATTCTTCTAATTGAAATCAAGTTGCAGTTCCACTTTGTAGAGAATGTATTTGCTCTTATTGGCTAGTTATATAGAAATGATTCCTTTGAGACGTCCTCCAGTGAAACATATGAAACGACAATAGCAAAACAGCTGTGGGCTAAAATGATAAAATGACACACCCCGTGCTTGTTTTTGATTCTGTGGGAACACTTGGATTATCCTATGAATGACAGAAAAAGCAGCACTGATGTGGAGACATGGAGGAGATAATAGTCTTATCATTACAGAGCTGTTGTCACTGCAATTCCAGTATACAAAGAAATGTAAATGTGTTTTATTTGAAGAGGACATGTTTTTCTCAAGGAGTCCAAGCTGTTACGCTATACATATGTCCGTTCAAGGTAATCTGAAATGGGTCATGAATAATAAGTAGCTGGCACTCATGGATGATCCATTTTCTGCCAACAGTCCAGTCAACCAGGCTGAAGCTATTAATTGTTGTGTTTATTGTAAAGGCAAATGTAAACCCTTCCTATAATCATCCCAAAGTCATTATCAAAAAGCGACAGGGTATTTAAAGCATTTACTGCATTGACAGAGAGGGAGTCGAGCAAAACACTTACATGACAAAAGAAAAGTTACTGCTCACAAACATGATCCTCATCATTAGACAGATTTTTAAGGGCCTTTGAACAGGTCTGCTGGAGGTTTATATTTGGCTTTATGTGTCAGCTACAGTATAACATGAAGTACGCTAACACAGAGAATAGGCTGGAGTGTGAGTGTGATGTTGCTGAGCTGCTGCAGAGAATCACACTGAGCGGCATCTGCTGTGCTGCTGCTGCTGCGGCTGCTGCTGTAGCTCTGTATGTCTCTACATAGAGTTTGAGGGCGACTGTATCTTGTCATGATAAACTCATTTCTTGACACAGAAACATCTCTGATGTCCCACTGTCTCCACATGCAGCCATTAAAAAAATGGTTAAAATGTATGTGAACATCTCTGTTTTGACCTTTATGTGATAGCAGAAGCTGCACCTGAACAGGTGCAGCAGCTGTTCAGTTGTTAATATTCTGTCAACTACTTTACATAAAACTGCTACTGATTACAATAGTAATACATTTATGTTTATGTAGTGCACTACATAGTACCTGCACATATTACATACAAACTGTAACTGTCCCCCCAGACCCACTGCAATTGAATGGACTCTGTGTATTGATATTGATACTGAGCAATAACTGTCATGTCAGCGCCTTACTTTACTTTTTACATGGTTAGATTTTACTTTGAGAGATTGTTGTGGCTGAGACATGGTGAGCGAGTCTGTCTGAGCTGCTGTGAGAGAGGGAGTGTGTGTGTATCTGGGTGTGTGGGTATTTTAATTTGTTCTTTTTTATTATTGATTTAATCTATCTCTATCTATCTATCTATCTATCTATCTATCTATCTATCTATCTATCTATCTATTTATCTATCTATCTATCTATCTATCTATCTATCTATCTATCTATCTGTCTATCTATCTATCTATCTATCTATCTATCTATCTATCTATCTATCTATCATACATAACACATTGCAAATTAAAAGCAGATCTGAAACAGTTGAGGGATTTGAACATGGACAGATTGAGGCAGTGCCTGATGTGTTTGGGGAGACAGTTCCAGAGGGGGCTATAGAGGGGACTCTGAATTGGATCTGTTGTGAGATAGGCAGCCAGTGGAGTTTCTGGAGTGTGTGAGCAGAGAGCTGGATATACTGCAGGTTATTTAGGACTTGTATACTTTGGATGATGAGCTCTACAGAATGCTTTTGCACTGGTCTCTTCTGGATGTGATGATCAAAGCTCAGACAACAGAGAAGGAGCACGATTGGTGGAGAAGAGCTGTGTACATAACTGGTGCAGTGATGCTTCTAAATGAGCCTGTCAGTAGGGGCTGATCGCTTGACATGTGATAATCCAGCTCTCTTGAACGCATCGTCCAAACAACTTCACACTTGACACCCATCAGTACATGCGGTCAGTCAGTCAGTCAGTCTTGCTTGTTACTGTTGGAGTGCAGTACTGTTGGCCTGTCTTCACACCCTGACATGCGCACGCTGTCAATTTCTAATGTAGTTCCACCTTTTTTTCCTTCACATCAAGTAACATGAAGCAAAATGATGTTTGAAACTTTCTCGAGAAAAGTCAGCACTGCACTTCTTCAGATTCTCAGCAATACACCCACCAAGTTTTAAGTTGAGTAGAGGAGTTGCTCAGACATAGCCTTGACATAAACTCTACAGAGAGGCACAGGGCTTCCAATAGACACATGTCTTTATTGTGTTGCTTTTCTGCTGTTTCCAACAGGTAGACATGTCTTATGGCTTTAGCATCTCTCATATATTCAGGGATGACTTGAATCTGTTTTCTCCAATTTATGTAACCTGCAATGGTGAAAGATGATGCCCTCAGACCTATCTTAACATCACACCTTCTCACACTATTTGCAGTTGTATGTATGTGACAAATGTTATTCTGTGAGCAATGTCTTATTAGTTCCCCTCAGCACCATACTGTTCGACAGCACCAGGGCCACTTTACATGACCTGATTGGTCAATTATTAAGCAGGGGCTGCTTTAAGACAGAGAGAAGGTAACTTAAAACTGCAGCCATGACATAGCTATGTGGACTTAACAAACCTGATTCAGTGGCTCTTTAATCTGAGATGGACACACAGAATGGACAAAACAGACATTAGGTGTCTTCCTGTCTGAGCAGATACAGAATGATGCCGAGTCATTAACATGCGTTCCATCACCAAACCTACAAAAACACTGTATTTAGAGTGAACACCACATAAAGGAAGTCTCACTCGACACACACACACACACACACACACATACACACACTCACATGATCAGGCAAAATGAAAACAAAGGCTTTTCTTTTCTCTGCGAAACTAGATCAAAGCCACATTTGTTTTTTGGCTGGTTCTCTCTCAAAGAATTATGACAGGATCAGTACCAGAGGCTGCAGTAGT